>JAPVRG010220593.1:0-13538 GCA_029783565.1 Rhagoletis cerasi | reverse complement strand
TGACAAAAATAATTGTCATTGAGGGTACATTCGCTATCGGATCTCTCTTTCTTTTTACAATATATCGGCACTCTGATGTTGGGGAATGTACTTTGTGTGTACTGGCAATATAGAAGTATTACATATATGGTATTAGCTAAAAGCAGCTGCCTTTTCGAGCGAACTTACACTGGCGCGGGGTTTATTTTAAGGTAGAAACGCTATGGGATGATGCTCCTTGCGATATTATTTCAGGTGATACATACCAACACTGTGGAAATTAGTTCAGGGTTGGAGGAGTTATAGTCAGGTTCCTACGAAGTAACATGAGACATTACTCATTGTTGATTCCAGCGCTCCAATGCAAGGTTAATGCGTAATATGAAGGGTGTTTTTTTTTAAGACGTGTGGTTTTCAATGAGGCAATACTTTTTTCGGAGTTGGTCTTTTTGACAGCTGTTACTTGATTTATACTCAGTTTGGTTTGCCATTTCATAATAAACAAACTTACTCCGCAACAACGTTTGCAAATCGTACGTACGGCCCCCCAAATTGCTGCAAAAAGTGGTCGAAAATTGGGACTCTCGCCTGGAATTTATTCGAGCCAGCCGCGGCGGGCACTTGCCAAATTATTTTTAAAACATAATGGTAAACCCTTATATTTATAATAAATCTAAGTTCTTGGCCATAACATTAAACTATATCCGTTTGATTTCTTCTTGAAAATCACATGTCTAAAAAAAACATCATTTACTTACCAAAATTGTTCATTTTCAGTGCGACAGTAAATTTTACACACTAATAATCAATATATTCGCGAGACCATGGACCAAATAAAGTAAAACTGCGTTTTTAGTTTATCTCTCTGACGTCAGGATTTTTTTAAAAGAACTTTGAAATTTCATAGATATGATTGATAAAAAAATTATTTAAAAAATTTATTGGAATGTAGAGTAGAAATATGGGTATCAAATAAAAGAGAAAATTCTATAGAACTGTAGAAGATTCAGTTTTTGTTGCAAAAGGACGAATAGGTGTTGAAAATGTCCTTTTAAAATGTTATACTTGTATATCCTTGAAAATTTTAAATATTTATTTTTTAAAAATTTCTTAGTTAAATACTGATATATAAACCACTACATCCTCGAATTTCGTCCTGGTAACTTTATTAGCTTAAAAAAAAAGGAAAATATATAAGAGGGAAATTTCAATACCTATTCGTCCTTGTGAGCCAAGCAGATTTAATTTGTTTTCATTCTAGAGAATTTATCTTTCATTTGGCACCCACTCTGTTATTCTACATTGCACTGAAAATTTTAAATAATTTTTTGAATTAATTATTTCGACGTCAGAAAGCAAAACTAAAAACGCAATTTTACTATATTTGGCCCCTATTTTTGTGAGTATATTGATTGTTTCGTGTGTTCGGAAATTTTTTAATTTTTGTCGCTCGGTGCTACTGTTCCACTTAATTTTACGCAAAATAAAAATTATTTTCATTGCATTTGCGTGTATATGTTTATATTTATTCTCAAAATTAAGCAATTGCAGCAAAGTAACCTAAAGAAATATTATCGATTTGGCATTCAGACCTGTGAGTTATAATTGGAAGGCGTTTTTAATGATCCTGATATGCTGATGAAACACTTTTCTACTAAGCTAGCAAGCTTTACACACATCGTCTTTTCCATATGTGATAAGTACACGTTTTCCTTGCGATGCAAACTTTTTAAACCCTTTCAGTTATGGAAATTGTTCGGCACCTGTGTCTTCAGGCTGTTAGCTTTGCAGCTGCTTTATGTACACAAAAATAGATAACCCTGCTTCGTGCGTTTGATATTATGTAGAATATCTTTTTATATGTACTGAAATTGAGTATAAGAATTTGAAACTCAGCTTGAAAACGAAAAATTTATCAAATAAATTTGCATACAAAATATATAAATTGTACAAATAAAAACAGGACACCACAATACGTATACTAACAGCTATTATATTTATGGATATAGATGCCACCTATTTGTTTAGGAAATCAACATCACTTCACAGGTATATATTTATGCACATATGTACACATAAACATAAGCAAATAAAAACGAAATATTTTGATTGAAAGTATAAATTGATCCAATCAGTGCAGCTGCGAAAGCATAAACTGGCAAATATATCAACAGTAAATAATATTTATGACAAACTAAAACAACAAAGTACACAGAAATTACAACGTTTTATAATGTTAACAAAATACAAATACTGAGACGCTTAAGTTACTGGAAGCAGACAAGGCTCACACATAAAACAAATACATAAATACAAACATACAAACAACCATATAAAAAGATATGCATAAGTGCATGAACATCTACTTAATAAAAGGAATCAAAATCCAAAAACAATGCATCGTTAGACGCCAACAGCCGTAGTGTAAAAATGCGGTGGGTGGTAAACCAAAGCTACAAACACTGCAGACGAATAAATGCAACAGCATGCATGAAATAAATAAAAAAAAAATTGAATGACGTTAAATTGATATGCTGCATATGCCAAGAATCCGCATAGCTAGCTGCCTTACTAGCGCATGAAAACGTTGCAAGATTGAAGCTACTATGTATGGTTTGGTAGATCCCTGGCAACATACAGACATCAAGCATTTTGGCGCTTGAACAAACACAAACACATATTAAGTATGTATGCACACAAACGTACAATTGGAGTTGGTGGGGAATTTCGGGGATATTGTTTATCAGTAGTTGTTGGACTGAACAAAACTACATACATATGTATATTTTATGCTTTGCCTTACCTTCGAAATTTTTATCACCCATAATATTGATGACTTCTTGATCCTTGCCTTGGCGTCGCGAATCCAATAAATCCATATCGTCACGATAGCCTTTTTGTTCGCCCACATTCGCATCTTTGGAATTGATTTTACCTGCAAATGTGAATGGAGTGTATGCTGAGAATAGAAGTGGTGCAATGATAAGAGTGCCAAGAGAGCGAGATATAAACGAGTATGTAGAGCGCAATAAGAGGGAAAATTTGTTTGCATTCAGCATAGTGAATTGTGAATGATGTTGACAAAAAAAAAAGATGGCGTATGCAATGAAAATGAAAATGAAAATGAAAATGCGCGAATGAGATGAATATAAATGATAGATACGAAAATAAAGAAAAAAAAACATAAAAAAGTTATTGTTTTGTATACTCGTATTATTTTCGTTTTGTTTTGTTTTGTTTGGGATAAAGGAAGTACAAATATGTAGCTATTAAAATAAAGAAAATGTTTTTATATTAAACTAATGTCTTTCTGGCAGATTTTTATTATTGACTCTAAATTTAGTGGTAAATGCGTTTTTATAAGTAAACCTTATCGAACAACTTCTTGATTGTCTTAAAAAAAAATTAAATAAAATAAATATTGAACTGAGGTAGACGTATTCCATTTTTATGCTTAAACTATTGATTTAGCATTTAATTGTATACCCATATTACACTGAGAAAATATTCAGCTAAACATATTTCTCTCAACACAAGATTTCGTAAATACACTCGACGTCCAATAATAAGAAGTATATGTCAGCCCTGTTCGTATAATCGAAAAATTCGTATAAAGTAACTAAATATACGTAAAAATTCAAAATATTTTTTTGTTCTCATTTTGCTTTTTAGTTTAAATTAACTTTTTACAATAAACCAACGGAAAATTATGCTAACGCCACAACTTGAAAAAAAAAACGACAGAAAAAGCAATCAAGAAATCATAGTCTACTGCTAACACCAGAAATATGATTTGCAACTTCAAAAAAAAGATTGAAAAACAAAAAAGCAAAGCCTGATGAGAAAAAAAGTTCATTCGTATTATCGAACGGTAAAATTATGCCTTATTATACCATTAGTTTAAGAAGGACTGCATTCGTATTATTGGACATTCGTATGAAGGAGCATCCGTAATACTGGACGTCGACTGTATAACCAAATAAAGTAACTACTACCAAATCATATGTCGACAGTAACACATCCCAGCTAACCAAATAGATTCCAAAAGCTCTTTTCGGAGCCCTAAATGAGCGATTTTTTGTTCTACGCGGTCACGCTGAATGGAGTCTAAAAAATTACTCCGAAAATTCGGTGCATTTTATGACTCTTTTTCAGTGAATTTCAGAGCACTTTTGGAGTCATATTTGAGCATTTTTTGGTTATTTTTTGAGGGTTCATTGAAGTTTTTTTGGAGTCATTATCTAGCATTTCACCACACTTTTTTGATGTTTTTGAACCCCATTTAATATCATTAAAATACCTTCTTTACATTTCAATTTAAAGTTTTTTAGTATTATTTGTTATTATAACGCCCATCACTCCAAAATTCCTCAGAAAAAGATGAATTTTTTGAAGCTTACAAAAAAATCTATCCCAACAAGGTCACAATTAAGACTCCTTTTAGATCCTTATTTCGGAAAGCCCTCTGTTTGGCAAGCCGGGACTTAGTTGACGTAACTTAACACTTTTAACAGTGTATTACAAAAACAGGTAGATCCGTAGATTAGTTATTAGTTTCTCTATAATATAGTAATAATAATAATAATAATTTGGCGCACACTTTTGCTAACTTTTTGGCCCAGCTTCTCCTCCAATTTGTTGTGTGCGTCTTGATGTTTTTACACAAATGGAGGGACCTACAGTTTTTCGCCGCCTCCGAACGGCAAATGGATTTTATGAAAAACTTTTAGAAAAACTTTTTCTAAGTTAGATGCACCTCTAACCACTCAGACACAGCGGCCGTTATATGATAATATTTCGACAGCTGTATGCAGTCGAGTGGTTGGAGGTTTATGCAGATTCGTGCCTGGTCCCATCAATATAAAAAAAAAATTCTCCTAATAGCAGTTGCCCTTCAGCAGTCATACTAGCGAGTGTAAGTCTGTGACGAAAAACGTGTGCCTGATGGTCTGAACGTTTAAAAGTAAAAGCTAAGATATACATACATATATACATGATTTTTTAATTGAAAAACTGCACATAATTGATTGGTAATGAAAAAAACCCGGACATAATTTTGTCACAACTAAAGAATTGGACATACATTTACACTACATTATATTTCTAAAGTCGGACATAATTTTTCTTGTGATCTAAAAAATGGACATAAATTTTTGGCCATCAAAAATTTGACATAAAATTTTTGTTATTTCAAGAATCAGACATATTTTTTGTGACTAAAAAACTGGTCATAAATTTTTTGCTTACTTAAAAAGTAGACACATTTTTGGCCATCAAAAGTCGAACATAAATTTTTGATAATTATAAAAACTGAACAAATTTTTTTTATATGTAATTTAAAACCGCATAAATTTTTTGTAATTAAAAAAACCGGACATAAATTTCTGGTCATTGCATTGAAAAATTACTATAAATTTTTGGTAATCCAAAAAGTGT
This sequence comes from Rhagoletis cerasi, assembly GCA_029783565.1. Taxonomy (NCBI): domain Eukaryota; kingdom Metazoa; phylum Arthropoda; class Insecta; order Diptera; family Tephritidae; genus Rhagoletis; species Rhagoletis cerasi. The sequence goes on along the minus strand of JAPVRG010220593.1, from coordinate 8,123 downwards.
ACACAACTTTTTTGTATGTAACTTGAAACGACATAAATTTTTTGTAATATAAAAGAATGGCATATTTTTTTTTGTGTGTTTTCAAAACTAGTCAAAATTTTTTGGCCATACGTAAGCTTCACCTATAGTTTAGCACATTTGTAAACTGCTTTTTGCGTAAAACATTTTTTCACAATGTTGAATTTGATCAAAATAAATGTGGTTTAGGTTTTTAACGATAAACTACTGCACGGTGTTTAGTCGACTTTTTCCCATCAGTTATGGTCTCAATTTTAAATTACTGAGCCACGAATTCTGTGTTTGTTGTAAGTGAGCTAGTTAGACGAAGGGCTCAAACGCTACGTAGATACTATTTCTTTAAGGAATTTGTAGACCTTGGTACAAAATAGGTTTATACAGTAGGAGCAACTACAATCCTGACGTGTCATAATGAGCATAGTTTGTTAGCGGGTTCTGCATGGGCGACCGTCTAATTTAACCTTAGCTTGCTTTTCATAAACAATAAATCTCGATCTACCAAGGACCGTTTTCACAGTCATTAGTTAACTAATATATTAATGTTAACCAGCCACTTTTTATTTCACAGTATCAACGTTTGTAGTCCACATATCCATTAGTTAACCAATACTCAAAAACAGCTGACTGAAAACGGCCCTAAGTGTGTTAGATATCCACGACCTGCACCTGTACGATTAAGTCAACGAAAAATGGGAATAAACCGAATGCTTCTGTTTTTACTTATTTATACAGAAATTCATATATTACTTCTTTTATACTTTAAAGTAGAGCGCTCACTACTGCACCAACTGTGGAATTTAATTTTGATGAAACTTGGCAATATGCCATTTGCTGGCATTCAGCCAAATATTTGCGAGGCTTGCAAATGCAGCACATGAAATTTTCGTTATAATAATGACAAAATAACAAAAATTAATATTGTTGAATTTTTTTTTTGCAGCTATACATATTGTATTTCTCTTCCTTTTGAGTTATTTGGTTTTACTGCATGTCATGCAGTAATAAAAAATCTGCCATGTCGACACACTCACATACACATACATACATATACGGGGTATGTACGTAAGTAAATACAAAACAAAGAAAGGACTGTACTATCTTCGGCTATGCTGCCGAAGGCTTCATACCTTTCATGAACATCAAAAAAAATTTAACTTCAACCTTCATTTCTTTGGGACCTAAATGATTAATTGATGTACACTGTGAACCACACAGATGGAGGAGTTATATCGCAAAAACTGCTATCTGAACATTCTTTATTGAGCCTCGATCTTAACGAATTTCTCGATATACCTTGTATGATTAATTAGTAAATATCTCAAGAAATTGCACGGGTTTAGCTATCTAAATGTTAGGAGTTATAACGCAAAGCCGCATATCAAAACCACTAGTAGTTTGGGCGCTATATTTGACTCGATATTTATTATTTTCAAGCTAAACTCTCTGTTGATAATAAGTGAAAATATAACGAAATTTCATGTTCCTAGCTGCATAAATGAAAGGGTGGTATAACGCCAAATCTCATATCTGAACAATCAGTTGTATGGGAGCTACATGTTGTAGTGGTCCGATTTTGCCGGTTCCGATAAATGATTAATCTGTATACAGGGTGTCACAGAAGTCGACGTCAAGCCGGAAACGGGTGACAGGCTAGGACAAAGTGGCGCTACTCTCTGTCTCACTCACACTTCGTAAAATGACTCTCTTCGTCTCACTCAAACTAGAATTAAATTAAATGTTACGGCTTCAAGGAAAGTCTTGGGTACACTACAAACGTTTTAAGTAAGTAAGAAACAAATTTTGAAAACCAAATTTCTTTACAAAAATTTAAATTGTCCATAATTTAAGAAACAATCTAGCGAGTGTCAAACTATTTCGGAATCCTTATTAAATGCGCCAACTTTCACAGTTACTTGCCAAACTAGTGTAGTACATTTTTTTCAGTACAGTCAGTTAAAATTGGCCGAAGCATTAAATTTCAAAAACTGTTATTTTCTTCCAAGCTAGAGAGTTGGCTATACATTTTAAACGACAATTAACAGAAGCATTACTCAGAATCACATAATTAAAATAAAATTGAGAAAAAGTAGGATGTAGATTTTTCAGTTTTTTTTGAACGAATATAATTTAAAAAATACAAGACATAGATTTTTTTTATAATTTTTTGATAACTATTATGGCCTGGCGTGTCACCCGTATATAAATATGTATCGTGGTTTATTCGGATGCATAAAACTCGAAAACGGCTTGACCGATTTAAACTAACCTTTTTTTGATTTGTTCGCTATAATACCCGGATGGTTTAAAAAGAAAAAAATTAAGGAGTTGCCACCTGTTTGAAAATTCCTGTTTAAGTAAATCGATAAGGTAAACTAAATATGACAATATGGGTGCCAAAAGGAAGAGTTTTAGGAGGCTAACAGTGGAAGATATTTTTGAGGAAGGTTGCCAAATGTTTGAAAAATTTGATTCCATTAAATTGATAAGATAAATTAAATATTACAATGTGGGTATCAAACAAACGAAGTTTGAGAAAGCCGACTGTCGAAAGTATTTCGGAGGAAGATTGCCACCTGTTTGAAAATTTTAATTCCATTAAATTGATAAGATAAATGAAATATTGCAATATGGGTATCAAGCTGAAGAGGTTTAAGAAAGCTTACTGCCGAAAATATGTTTGGGGAGCGCTGCCACCCATCTGAAAGTTTTAATTCAATTAAATTGATAAGAAAGGTATTTGAGAAATCTTTGATTTATAAATATTTTTCATTATGGCTGTCACCTATTTAAATAGTAAAAACCAAAAATATTGAAATTAAATAAAAACTTACAAGATTGGTACCAAACGAAACGTGTTTGATAAAGCTGTATTAGAAATTTTTTTGAAAAGTTGCTTGATACCTATCCAAAAGCCGTACATTTAAAAAAAATTGAAAATCAAATTCGACCGTTAAAATTGGATTACTCATCAATTTAACCGTAATTTCTGTGGGCATAAGCAATAACCGCCTAAGTCGACTTAAGAAAGAATTGAGTTATATATGCTATAGTATTCTGCAACTACTATTCCATGTGTATGAGAAATCCCCGACTCGCCAGCCAGGCTATTTAAAAAGTTATAGACGAACATATTTTGGTTTCCCCATAAGGTTAACATTACAATCCAAATGTTTAAAACTTTTTTCTCGAAATCAGGTTTTTGCTTTGGCCACAGATTTTATAATTTTTATTTTTTCGATAATCGCTATTTTTGAATTTTTACTTTTTTAACAGTTTTGATCGTTCAGATTTAGATTTTTTAATCATAAAAGATTTATATCTATATATATATAAATGTAAAGTGCCTTTGTACGGCGGACAAAACTGAAAAAGTTCTGCACGTTTTTTTGGTAATTTTGGAGACCTACTGCTGCCTTTCCAAGGATGGTTTAAAGCTAAAAATAATTTCGATATATCAAGGGGGCGTGGCAGCGAATTTTTCGTACCACATACCTCTGAAAGTGTTCATGGTAGAGTGCTGGAACTTGGTATGGAGATATATGAAATCAATTACATACTCACGGAGAAAAGTAGAGCTAATAAGAAAAGGCGCAGGGTCCTTCCAATTATACTGAAACTTTTTCCTATTAAAAAGAAACAACAACAAAATTGATTTTCGGCGGGACGAAGTTCGCCGGGTCCGCTAGTACATTGTAAAGCGATATCCGCTTCCCAAATTTCAGAAGGATATCTCGAAAACTGAGAGTTTAGATTGCGTTTAAACGGACAGACAGACGGATATGACTAAATCGACTCAGCTCGACGTTTTGCTCTTTTTGGTATAATTTTTTATGGGTCTATATCTTCTTCTTCTGGTACTTACAAATATCTGACCAAAGCCATAATACGTATGTAGTTATCATGTTCATGAAAGGTATAAAAGCGCACATTTGTAAGGAATAAAGACACACACACAATGCATAAAATATAGGCTATAGGCTATTTTAGTTACATGTAACTACACATAAGTACGTATATAAAGTATATATATTTAGGTTCGTATAAAATATATTTAACATACATTGCTTTTGCATGTTATTGCACTTACCTGATGGGCACGCCGCATGTTGCCCAGTTGCAACATTCTGATAGAAATAATTCTCTTCCAGCCAACGTGGCGCACCATGCGAACGACATTTGCCAGCAATTTTATCCCAAGCACAGTATGGATCCTGCAGCGCCACGCATTCACTATACAAGAGACAACCACACAAATGCACAGAAAGAGAGAGAGAGAGAGAAAAAGAACAATTATAAAAATAGAATACACAGAATATAAAAAATACATCGTATGCATGCAAATATATTTGCGTGCATTAACTGTCGCACGCCAAAATGTATGCAACGGCTAACCGCTGACGGGCATAGAGCGCGCCTTACTGCCGCACAGGCAGCGACAGCGGCAGCGTGGTGAAGTGCGAAAAAATGCAAAAAGCAGCAATTTGCCGTTATGCGAAAGCGTCATGTCACACTCACCTACAGCTGGTGATTTTGTCATCATGACAGCGATGCAATTGTATTGCAATCACTTGGCTATCGGTGACAATGATTAATTTTCCGTCGTCGTAACTGCCATCCTTTGGTTGATCTGGGAGCAAAAAAAAAATAAAAATGAAAATAAGTAAAAAATAAATAATAAATCTGGCAACATTTTAATGAGTCTTTTCATACCAAGCAGCGTAATGCCAACTTTACTGCAATTCAGCTATTTTTACCCACATCGCGGAAAGAGGTATGCCGTGTACCGGTTTATTTTTTTTGTTTATTTTTGTTTTTTTTTTAATCACAACTTACCATATTGCATTGTGCGCACAATTTCCAGATTTCTGATTGGTTCACTCTTTGGCAGCACATCGATTTCCTCAATCACCACCGAAGACACCTTCGCATCGGAATCGGCAGACTCGGCATTGACGGATTTTATAATTTTGCCATGGTCTGCGGGGAGTTAAAAATATACAGTTACGCAATTATGAAACAAAGTAAATAGAAAAGCAATGTTTTCTGTGTATAAATTTCCATGATAAGCCGCCCCAGTCCCCACTTCCCTCTCCACCCAAACCACTCACTACTTACCTGTGCCAATGAATATCACATCATAGGTCTTCCCGCCAGGCGTCTTTATCTGTGCATCCACAGCGATTTGTGTGAAACGATAACTGCAAGAAGCAAATGAATTGTTATGTAAGTGATTAAGTAAATGCAAAGAAAAAGGACTAAGAGCAGAGCATAAAAGGTACAAAAGGAACCTCAAGTATTGCGCAAAAGTCAAGCAGTTTATATAAAAGGATTGGCTAAACTTATCGCTTGCCAGCTAATAGCTAGCGAGCATGACTCGCACACCAACATAATGCCACACAGCCGCCACTGCTGCCTCGCCTCAGTGGTATAATTAAAATTCACACAACGCGCGCTGGGTATTGCCGTAATTTTTACGGATACAAGTACATACAATGCGGCAAAGTGGTGGGCGGTTAAGTAAGTTTGTAGTAAGTATGAAGTCAGCTTAGTTATTTACAACAAAGTGTGGTGTGTTGTAGTCGTGGCGTACGACAAGGCAAGGATGTGCATAAAAATACCACCAATAACAATGGCTTTCGCCCAAAGAGACAGCGCATAACAATAGCTGATCCCCACATCACTGGCATGCTGATGATAACGATGCTACTAGCAAAAACAATGGCTGCTTGTAAAAGCATGTCATCAAGCAAGAAAAGCTTAAAACAAAAAAGAAAAAAAAACATGGGATTTTACAAAGTAGTACTACTTGTAATTAGGAACGTGATAATGTAAGAAAAAAATTATTTTATTCTGTTTATGAGCGTTGCACAGTGGGAGCAGAAGCGTGGCTATAACGGAGTTGTATGAAGAAGCAGAGAAAAAGGCTTAGAAATACAATGGCAGAAATTCGAATGCGATTTGTTCAAGGAGAAAAAAAATATTATTTTTCTTAATTTGTTTTTCAGGGTGGCAGATTTTAAAATTTGTAGAAAACTTGATTGAATTTGACGGAGAACTCCTAGCAAGGGATTCTATCGCCGGCACTTTTAGCAAGCTTCGACCCATCCATGAAGCAGGAGTGATCATGATACAAAGAAGAAGGTAGTTTCATTGTCACTTTTCGGGCGCCATATTAACTACCTGACAATTAAGCAGATTGTGACATTTTATGCTACCATACCCAAATTCCAAAAATATATTTTTTTTTAAAAGGAATACAAAATACTTGTGTATTTGTTATACATATATATTGTCCACCCCAAAAATTATTTATTACTAAATTTGGGTTCATGTTTTTATTTTGGATATGCTGGTTAGGCATCGTTGGATTAATCAGCGTATAGAGGTGCGGTTTTTGTATTCGTGTGGTTGTCGATGATTAAATCTCTTATCTGGCTGATTATCTTCCTACCATTACATTCCTTTTAGAGACCGTCGATTACGGAATTGCTATCTGTGCAGATTACAAATTTTCCGCTCGAGTAGAATGCGTAAGACAATGTTAGCACCAATTCTGTTAAACGCTTTATTGAAATCGGGGTCACGTGTTTGTTTTGGTGGACTCCCATAAGGGACTCCATAGTTAAAGTCTCCGAGGACAATCAGAGGAGTTTGAAAGTTGCTTAATATTAAAGCAACCGCCTGATCGGAAATGCGTCAATGCAAAGCATCAGGATCTTTTATTTATAAACTATAATTTATGGAAATGGCCAATTTACGTAGTTAAGCTCCAATTTAGAATTTAACCGTGGTTGCTATATTGCACATTTCCCCATCAATTACACTAGTCGACAAATTTTGACCTAATTGCGTTAACCTAAGAAAAAAAATGGGGTTTGTTTTCATATTCAGCGACCAAAAGTGAGCCTAGAAAATACTTTTTTACAAAGGTTAATTTTTCGTGTAAACTAGTGTTATAGTTTATGAAAAAAAAGGATAGGGCTTTACATTGATGCATTTCCGAACAGGAGGCAATTTCTTGAGCACGGTGGAAAGTTGATATTCTTAACGTTGTGTAGTATCACGACAATTGGGGTTTTATCATTTTGGTATGTCAACTTTTTTACAGCCAATTTCATACATGTACCTAGATTAATGCTTCCTTACAAGTTAAATCTGTTTAAAAAATGAATGTATCAGAACTGTATTTTATTTTTTTCTCATTTTCACATCGATATTCTTCAAAGAATATTTAAGCGCATGAAAAACACTTTCAAACTTGTTTATTGACTTCATCTACTTGTAATTTCTTTGATTGCAAATTTTATACTCGTATTAAATCCCAAATATTTCATAAAAAATTCCAATGTGGCAAAGTTATGCCAAATGTTTACATCTGGAGAAATGAGAAAAATCTGCTTTGTAATCAAAAAATAGTAGTAATGTATCATGGGCGTAGTGTTCAGCATGGCGTTAAGCGTCGAAGTGAGTGTGGTCCGCATTGCATCACTTACATATGAATGCCAATGGGATAACACGTTTTAGGCGCTATAGCTGCCTAACTGGTGTAGCTCGCTCTACCAAATTCCGACAGACAAAACATTATGCGCTTAACTATATGATTGCATAGAGCCAAGAAATTACTTTGATTGAGAGGCAACCCATGCCTTCCTTACTCTTTGCTCAGTGCTAAGTTTCCCAGGAAAGCTTCCTACCTATGATCAGGCCTAAGTACTTAACCCAATCGGTAAGCTGCTGGCGAACAACGCACATTTAGCGAAGAGTTGCGCTTAGGATATTTTACTAAAAGCAGTTATCTCTTAGTAGGATTGTCGACGAAGTCGCTATGTCATAAAGAGTGCACAGAAATCTATGCTTAATCATCAGTGGTACATCGCCTGCATAGGTAATCATGCGCTCATGATCACTATCTAGAGCAGAGGTGAAAAGAGCATGCGCGGCGCTTCTGTTAACTCTATGCTGAAAACAGGCACTGCCCCACTCAGCCACGACGGCTGTATTGCACACAACTAGTTGTAGATGAGCTGTTGTTGTAGCGGCACTACTTAGACAGGCTAATGCCTTGATTATGCGTACTTTGCAGTGCTATACTATTTTTACGTAAA
>JAPVRG010220578.1:0-11555 GCA_029783565.1 Rhagoletis cerasi | reverse complement strand
GTGGATAGAGAATTTCATCCTCTCAAAATGAAAAGAAATATCATAAAAATCGAGACGTTATTGGCGGAGATATTGACAGATTAATGAACCTACTTTTTTTTTTATCTCAAAAACAGAAATTTCAAAATATCTAGAAAACTGTTCTACTTTTGAATCAAATGTTTACATATTTGGAATCAGCAGGAAATTCTACATAGGAATCATGTATCAAATGTTGAGGATATTTTTTGCTGTCGGGTAGTGTTATTCATCCAGAATTGCTATATCAATGTCAATGATTTATCCTAGGTGAGCACCTTTAAAATATGCGTACTCGAGAGAGAGAGAGAGAGAGAGAGAGAGAGAGAGAGAAAGAGTTGCAGTTCATCAAATAGTAGGGTTATTCGTCTAAACGCGTAAATCCTCGTAGCCGAGTAAACATCTTAAATAATCCGGTTTTCCATACAAAATGAAGTAAGTTTACGAGGTTTAGGCGGTTACGAGGCATTCACGCGTTTAGACGAATACCCTGATTATTTCAGCGTCAGCTTAGTTCAGTGCGTTTTTGAAACGTAAAATTACCCACTGTGCACGCGATGGCACGCACGCATACAACTCTGCGTTTGTATCACCCCACCAGTCAGCCCAACTCCACACACAACCCAAGTGGACGCTTCGCATAATCCTGTGCTGTATGTTATGCATGCCACAGTGAGCAGGCCAAACTGGCACGTGATTCAACTGGTATACATACATACATACATATGGCTAAAAGTGTGTGCGTTTGCCAGGTTGGAGTATGTAAATTTATTATCATTTGAAATTTTGCTTCCTACAGCCACAAACTGTCACATGTAAGCCCATCGAGTGGAGTGTTTGTTGCGGGTGCACTCAAAGGTGTGTGACAGGCTGTAATAATCAGGATGCCTTTATATAAGCTAACCTGTGTGCTTATGCTTGCTCAGGCATGTGTGTTTATGTATGTATGTGTGTAAATATGCAGAGTTCAGCATGCAATATTTATTATGCCCACTCTATGGAAGCTTTTATGTTGACCTAATTTACTGAAAAAAAAATTCCCGTTCACCCTCTATGCAATGACCAACCAACAGCCTTTTGATATGTTGGGATTAGTGGGAGTGTTAGGTGGGAAAGGAGCGGCTTTGTTAAATGCAAGCTTTTGTTATCATTTTGGTGCTTGCGGCAGGCGCCATTGCTGTTTGTTGGTTTTCACACTACACCCCAAAGTCCAAAGTAGGTCGAAACTTCATTTTCATTTTAATTTTCCTTTTCACTTTTATTTCAATTTTTCGGTTTAAAGCTTAGTAGTCAGTTAAGTGAAGTTTCAGCAGCAGAGTTTTAATTTTAAATTTTCAACTAAATATTTTCGGGAGTTCCCCTTCGTCCACAACTGACAGGCAAATTGGCAAGCCTGCAACACTTTCGTTCCGAACAATTTAAGGAATGAATGCGAGCATTTACGCTCTTTCATCACCTCATTTAGTTTTATTGCATTTTCCTGTTTAAGTAATTTTTTCTCATTTCCTCAACGCTACCACAATTTTCCTGCTTTTACGTTTTCCGGCATATTGTTTGTTGAATTCGCCCGCCCATCCTCCTGCTTCTCGTTTTTTTTTTTCAAAAGGCTGCTGGTTAGCCGGCTTTTATTTCAAATTAGATACTAAATACCCCGTGTGAGTTTTCTGTTTTGTATTTAACTGCATAAAAGTTTGTGTGTATGTATGTAAGTCAGTGAGCCAGTTTAAGCGCTGTGTGCAACAGCAATGCAGCAAATGCTTTTGGCGACGGTTGGGTGGGGGAGTTGGTATATCTGGCGAATCCGCTGGTTGGTTTATGCGCATTTCCTCTCGCAACTAATTAAGTGAAAAAGTGTGCATTTTACGTAATCGCACAGCCCCAACTGCTACTGCTCTTCCTTTTTTTCTTATATTCCGTATTAAAATTTCTATTCCACGTCGTTAGAGAGTGAAAGGATTTCAAATGCGCTTACTACTATTTTCTCATAGTTCTTTCACTATCTACAACATATCTACGTACATACATACGTACATAAGCAAGTACCCAGCCAGCAGAGAAACGTATTTTTTGCCGACAGTGCGGTTTTCGTACATTTTTCGTATCCGCAAAGTTACAGAAAACAATTTCAATTTTTGTTAATTGTTCGTATCCGAAAAACGTCATCATTTATTTAAATACAATACCGGTCTCCAAACCGAGCTTGGTACTCGGCAACACAAACAAAATACATGGGGGAATGTTACCGAACACCGAGCTACCGAGTACCAAGTTCGATGTGAAGACCCCTAATGATTTTAAGATATTTATTCAAACTGAACATTTGAAAACATGTACTTATACGTATTCTTGCAGTACCTGGTGCGCAGACGAGCATGCTAATATCTGTTAGCTTTCAGGAGGTCCCAGGTTCGAATTCAGTCAGGGGAAACACATTAATATTCAGCGCTATCCATGAATCCATCGTAGAAAATCTGCGAATTCGAATGCTTGCTACGAATACGAAAAATTTGCTATCACTGAATCCGAGTGAACTCGAAAATATCGTTGCCAGCAAAAAATACTTTGGATGAAATTCTGTGGAAAATGTGGTGAGGTGCAATCGCCATGAAATAATTTATTGAATTTGAACTCCATAATTTAATTCACCTAAAAATATTCATTTATTAAATTGGGTCCAGCAGATCTATTATTCTTAAGATTCAGCGATTTTAAATTTTGTTCGGACAGCATAAACATAGAATCTGTACTAATCTTCATTACGAAAGGATTCGATGAGGGCTCTCTACGTATATCGAATTTAGTTTCGTAACTACGATGGATGCAGTGATATCCCAGATTATATTAAAAGTGTTTATTAAAATTGAAATAATTGCTGAATCTAATATTTGTTTTTTATTTGGTTTTCTGTAAATATTAAAAATCTTCTATTAAGTTCTGAATGAAATCGTTTTCAATGAAAAGTTGAATCAGAAAAACAGCCGAAAACGTAGCAGTTTCACAACCATTATTGGTACCTTTCTGTACACACGTTTCGGATGCACACTTTAGTGGAAGAACGGATCCGCGATCCGCAAAACGACCGAAATGAAACATCATGTTTTTACACGAGATTTTTTCCATTTTCGAATATGTTTCCGGATATTTTGCTGGCTGGGATAATATATACATATTTACATATGTTTATATGCACTTACTCCTGGTAATGCAATACCGTCAACATTTACAGCTGTGACTGTTACCGCAATGGATGCTGCGGTGAGAAGCACTAAAGCATTTTGCCACCTATGCAAATCGTGCGAGTTTACCGCGTATGTTTATTTATTTAGTTGCGCCCAACAATAAAAAAATTATATCAGTATGTATTTGCCCGCGGTGACCGCAACGGGATTAGTGGTACGCGGAACTTATGGCTGGGCATGCCATTTCCCAGTATAAACCACCCATGCACATACATTAGGGTGCTTCTTATTTTTCAACTTCCGACAACTCGCCACCCGCTTCTGTCACCTAAATGACGAACGCGTGTTTTTTATTTTATTTTTTAGATTGAGTTTTAGGGGTCGCTACCACGTGTCAAAGTTTCCTATTCCTTACCCGCAAATATTGGCATGCCCCTGAAGAACAAAAGAAATACACACCTTCTTTCGGTAGTGTACAATTTCAGACAAAAGCAGCCTAAAACAAAGAAATCTACATTGCTAGCATAGAGCACTTATCTTTTCTTGTAATAATTGTTTGATATATGCTTCATTATCCTGTTTTTTAATCAATAAAAATTTTGAAAAAAAATAATAACTTTTTCAAATTTTTCATTTGTTGGTAGCGACCACCAAATATTACTTTAAAAATGCCAAAAAATACTTGACGTTTTTTTATGTCTTAGAATAGAATGAAAGTATCCCACGCGACAAAAATGAAAAAAAAAAATTCGATCAAATAAGAAATTGACGGTTCCAAAGTCGGCTTTACTAAGATGCTGATTCTGATTAAGACCAAATGCTGCGAGGAAGATAAAGAAAGCTTCCTGATGTGATATGAGCATTTGCCACCGGTATATTAAAACAAATTTGCTCCAAGCTCTAATTTTGTATGCAATTATGTATGCGCATACATAAATATTTGTGTGAATACATACTTATGCATGTTGTATGTATGTATGTATGTGCATCCACTTGATTCGCCGCTTTCATACTTTTGGAAATTGTGTAAATAAAAAGAAATTCAAATGAAATTCAAGCAACTGCATTTATTTATGTACATACATACATATGTAGTTATTTATGAAAATTTGAATTTCAAAGTTTCATTTACCCAGTGGCAGGGAAATGATGAAAAAAGTCTCAATTGAAATTAGTTGATGTGCTTGAAACCGTTTGACTTTTGGTGCCGCCATTATATTTCATTTGTACATACAAATTTATGTGCATATGTATGTATGTATGTATGTATGTATGTATGTGCCAAGGTGCTTAAAGACTTCAAGTGCTACTATTTTTCATTCACTATTAATTTGATGCTCTACTAAGTAAAGTATTAACAGAAAGTAAGCGCACACGTACGCAAAACTTGACATTTTTGGCTGACGAGCTGAAATGATGACAAGCCTGCCTGTGGCAAGTGGGCTGCGATGGCGCTTGACGGCGCATAGATGTTCTCCGGCATGCAAATGTAATACATACGAACATACATATTCATGTATCACAATATTGGCAATTCGCAGCATACTTGTGACATTTCAATTACGTATAAAAAGTTATGGGTACCTACTTCAAGTGAGCTTTACGTGATTCGAGGCACCCAAAAAGGCACAGCAACGAAAGGCCTCTGGGGAGAATTTCATCCATTGTAGTTGTTGTTTGCGCACGGAAACTTATGAACGAATCGCGGTGAAAATTTGCCTCAGCGCTGCTGTTCTGTTGCCTGCCGTTTCCTTCATATTAACGCACCTATCACACGTGCGTAATGCGTTGCAAATTTGGAGCCGCGAAGGGAACGCGCACGCACTTCTTCATCTTGTCACCTGTCAAATTCATAAATATTGAAATCCATAACGCGCTGTGGAAAAGGCCTTTAATTTCGTTTGTGCAGTCAACCTTCTGGCTCCTTCGAATTACCGCACTCACACTCCGTGCCTCAGCTTCCAATGAAGCCATCTCGTTCAAATAACACTGGTCAACAGTGGCTTTGGTGCAGAGGAGCTGTAATTCTTTTCCAACCTAGGACCTTATACTGATTATATAAATAGAAAAAGTTTTATTTCCTACGTATAGTTTTCGAGATATCGCCACATACGGTTTTTGAGTAAAGAAAAATGGTCGATAATAAAAATATCTAATGTCTAGAGAATCCGTTAACCGATCAAAACAAATAATGAAGCAAATGAAAGGTAATTCAATTAAAATTACATGTTTTTGAGATATTTTCAAATATTAAAAAATATTTTTTTTTGTAAAAATGGGAAAATTTTCGATTTATATTGTTAAAAATGTATACAATTGGGGACCTGCGATGATTTGGCTGTGAGTGACATGCCTAAGGTTGAGCTTATATGTACATAGGTTCGAGTATCAGGGTATGCATATATTCATATTTAACTGTGTATGCATATCTAGTATGTATGTACATACATATGTACATATATATGTATGCTTCATCGTTTGAATAGAGATTTGATTAATGAAGCGTGACTAAATGCTCATACAAAGCCACATACATTCGAGCCAGCAATTTGGCTTGTTGCAAGCTTCATCAGATCTACCGAGCATTTGCCGAAACAAAGTGAAGAATATTATATTTAAATTCATATAAACAACAAAACGCTTTATGTTGCGTAAGAAGCTGCTTGATTTAAAATAAACAGTCAACACAACACAGGCCAAATGCGATTTACATATTGACTTGATCGCAAGGAAAGTTTTTTGTGGCATTTTTTTTTTCTTTTTTGTCACAGTTATGAGTCCGTACTTCACTTCAGTTGTCGATTTCTTTCTCTTCATTTCCCTAGGTTGGGTTTTAATGTTAGAAATTGCCATCAATTTTGACCGCCGCTACTGCCATTGTTGTTGGGTGGTTTTGTTGTTATTGGATGATTTTCAGTTGATTTGTATAATTTTATGTTATCTCATTTGTGTTACATGTTTGAGATGTTGTGAATTAGGTTTTGTTGTGTTTGAACTTTCGGCAATTTGTTTTGTATAATTTCCCAATTGTTAATGAAATATGTACATATAAATTTGAAATTTTTTGAAACGAAATGATATAATTTTTTCATGCTGCCTATATACGCATATATTTATGCATGATAATCTATTTTTGGTTGCTAAAACTACCGTTTGTTTTCCATTCTATATGTATATGTAAATATGTACACTAGACCGTACCGAAAATAATCGTACAACCCTGGGCCTAGAGTATTTTTACAAGGCAATTCCGAATTTTTTTGCTGAACCTAGAAGTCTCTTTTTTACATTTTTCGTCATATCTTCGGCATTTACAGTCGCATCTTAAATTATGATATATCGTTTTCTTGTCTCGAAGAAGCAATTTTTTTTGTTTCAAAGTTCATTGACCTCAAGCATCCCGTTCTTGGAAAAAATGAACGATCTGAGCTGGATCATAAAACAAGTTTTGCAACTCTTTAAACAATCGCTCTCAGTTAGGTTAATCCGAGCCCACATATATTTTTAGCAATCTCCACAACGAATGACCCGTTAACTCACCATAAGATTATCATTTACAAATCCTTCAAAATATAAGATAAAACTGTTGTTTAGATAAATTAAATCGGATTTTAATTAAATAATAATTTTCTTTTTCAGGTTAATATTTTGGACGATTTAATAACTTATTTGGTAAGTTATTAAAATAAACACATATAGGTATTTTAATTATAAATGTAAGTTCTGCTTATGATTTTTCAAATAGCATGCAGATCAGTGTATGTAATGGTATATTTATATATAGGTTATGTTAGTTTCAGGCCCGAAACAGGAAGACTTTTGAACCATAAGCATATGCTCTTTGTGATACGATGGTGAAGTGGCACATGTCCTAGTTTACGTTCAGCATTCGCTGAGTGGTCTGGCCAAGAGTAGTCTGCATTAGGCTCACTCAAATTACCTGGCCAACTCGTTTAAAACGCATTTTTTGCAATATCATTATGAAAAATCATAAACAACTGAGCGAGAAAGGGACGCTTGGCTATGAAAGAAGACGCTTACTGCCCTTATTGACGTCGCATAGTTCAGAGGCAAATGGACTATTTCCTTAATGGCCCAGGTGTACCTGGAAAACACTTCAGTCTTCTGGAAGCCAAAATTTGGGGTTGATGGAGAGCTGCTTGCTTCCGTGTGGAAGTGCACCGCTGCCTCCTTCCAACTGCTACCTCTCGTCCCCTCATCCCAAGTGGGAGAGGAGTGGCGAAAGAGCTCATTGTTGCTAGTCTAACCAAGCAGTGGATGCGTGTTATCAGTGATAAAATCGATTCCCCCTGAAAAACTTGAGTGTCCACATGCTGAGTCAGCAGTGCCCTGAACTCTGACCGTAGCCCTAAACGGGCACTGTGTTAAGCATGCATTTAAGGGCCAGAGTAGGAGGTGTCCTAAGAACTCCACTGATTCGGTTGTACCCATTCCGCCCTTTTGACTAACGTAGTCCTGCCAAGTGCCAGATGACGACTCCATAAAACATTACGAGCTTGATTTGGGAAATAACCTTAGAACAATCTTTTATCAATTGGCTCCCTGTAGCAGTAGAGCGTCACTGACGCCTTCTTCGCTCACTCCGCAATGTTAGGATTGCACGACGATTTGGTTTAATGACTGATTAATGCAGAAAACATAAACTTTATAACGTTCACAACAAACTAGACCTTTTTTGTTTGTTTCCGTTGCGCAACTCGTTAGAAAAAAAATCTGTGAAATTTAGACGAGAATCATAAAATGCTAACGACATGTAAAGAGAACGAAAACAGCAATAATATAATATGAATTTCGCAGCAGAGTAATGGACATGTGTATGCATGTACATATTTACATAAAGTTGTATAAACCCTGCAGTGAAAAATTATCAATTGATAAAAATAACCAACTTGTAGTTAGTTTTTTTTGCGGAATTTCGATAAATACCACACTTTTAATTAGTTATGACATAACCAACTTAAAATGAGTTGTAAAGTGATGCAGGGGCCGTGCACCAAAAGTTTTTTTTTTTTGAACAAGTTTCTATTTAAATATCTTCATAGGTTCATTTATATTATTATTTTGATGTTATGTCTGACGGAATTCGAATATTGGACCACCTAATGATAAATAAAGTAAATAAATAAACATGTAAAAAATAGAAATAAAATTACGTTAATTTTTTCTATCCATATTTTATGTCCAAAAGTAGTTAGTTACAAGTTAGTTGACACCTAATGCAGAGGTATCCAGGTCTGACTTTTTTGCGGCCATCACCCCACAAAAGTAGTTAGCTTAGGTATAAGCTAACGTCATTCCCTGCAGAGAAGATGTAAAAACTCATACGAAGGCGGCTTCAAATTTGTGAGAGAGCATTAGTTTAACATGAACATGGAGGTAATCCAATAAATGTACAAATTCTTACCCATTGCATTACATGAAAAGGCTGGTTTTCACTATGTCAAATTCAATGGCATTTGTCGTTAAATGAGTGAAAATGACTAAAAAACGGCGTATCGGTAAATTTAGATCGGAATAGGTCTTCAGTCATGTAAATGTGCTACTAAATCGGCTATTTGTCCGTTTTTTGGTCCATTATATAATCGGTAAAGGAATGAATAGAGGAGATAAAGTTGGGTCAAAATATGTTGACAAATTTTGTCCTCAAAATACGACACAATGAAACCCAGCCTTTAGAACATGTAATACAATGGGTAAGCGAATAGCCGTCCTTTATTTATTACCTTGTAACGTGCAACTTCATTGATACAAAAAAAGCGCTTACCGAAAAGTACACATTTTTTGCTGGGTTCTTTAGCAAACAACGAAATTCTCTTTTTTTTTTATTGGAATGCCTGAATCGTGTCGAGATGTTAACTGTGTGATAGTCGCGTACTCATGCGTTACTGGTATCTTTAAGATAGCGGAAAAGAAATGATACTCGCACAACACGGTCTAATGATGAGTGGTGCTTGCCGCCAATATTGAATCTATCTATTGAAAATTGCCACACGTTGATGAGCTCATAAATTTCGATTTGTTCAAAGCACTATGTTTTCATTTATCTATTTATTTACTGTGTTGTAACTTCGTTAACCTTTTTCTTTTCAACTATAAATTTCTACACAATTTTTCTTTTTTGCACAACTTGATATTGATTGCTATTTGTTGGTGTTTGTGGGTGGCTGTCATTCACGTCTACATGGTTACTTATGTTGTATGCGCCTAGCCAAGTCTCAACTTATGCTGGTACATTCGATTACTTTCTGCTTTTGTCCCTTTGATTGAGATACTCTCTATACTTGTTTCACTATCTTCCTAACTGTAAAACATTTTGATTATGTGATATGATTTTACTTGATAAGTCCCTGCGCGGCAAAGACAACAGGAAGGAACCCAGTGGAATCGCAACTAAACACTTAAGGAAAAATACACAAAAAATTGAACGATTTAACTTAAATTAAAGCTTTTTTCATTTGTCTCCTCCGCACTTTTCTCAAAATTAAACCTTCAACATTAAGGTTAAAGGAATTTTATATGATCGTGTTTAGACGGGTACACACTTGGACTTTGTGATACCACGTGATTCTGAACGGTAACCACCTCTCAATCGATAAAACGGCGCGAGCCAATAACAAAATTGCGGAGGCGGTTAATATCAACCCCCGGCAGTTCATTGGGGTTGGTTATAAAGTGTGAGCTAAGATACTTCAATCTACTTCAAATTAGCACGGACTTGAAAAAGTTCACTACTTCCATCGCTTAGTCGTCGCTTGTGAATGTGTTCGGTAACCTGATAATAATTGCTTTCGCGTACCTGTTAATTATTGAAAGTTATCTAAAATTATCAGATTTTTGCGTTCGCGTACGCAAAAAACTTGCAAAGTAGGGGAAATTGAGAGAGCAAATTGGCATTTCATTTTGATTGGAAGCTGTTAGTTTCTGCTGGAAAAATTTTTGCCAACAGGAAAACAGCTGATCAAAAACAGCTGGTAGGAATTTATGCAAATCACAAAATTGAATTTGATGGTTTGGAAGTTAAAATTAATAAAATGCGACTAATTAAACTTGTAAGAACTAAGTAGTTATTCGTTTCATCAATAAACTGGGTCAGGATAACACTTTTTGATGAGTTTTCGTACGTTTTAAATTTTACGCTTTCGAATGTAAACAAAAATTCTATCAGCTGTTCGTCTAACTTGCAAGTTTCTGCAAATTTTCTGTTCCCGCACTATTTTGGATATTTTTCTCTTATGAGAGAACAGATGATATTTCGAAGGAATCTTGCTGTTGGATGTTTTTAATGGAGATTTTAATTATTGACAATTATCATAAATTATCAGGATTCGGCGTACGCGTACGCAAAAAACTTCCAAAGTATGGGAATTAAGAGACCAAAATGACAGTTCACTTTACGGGCAAGTTGCAAATTCTTGCTGGTAAAATTTTTACTAAATAGCAGAAATTTGTCAGCAAGACAAACCGCTAATCAAAGTCATCCGTCTGCAATTTATGAAAATAATGAAATTTAATTTGATTTTTGAGTTTAAAATAATTTAACCCTAAATGTTTGGGAAGAAAGCAAATACTCATTTTCTTATATTTGCTCAGAAAATTTATGTATATTTTTTTCATATTTTCTGATTTATCCTTTTGCATGTAAACTTTCAAGTTTTCGATAATTTTGCGTTCGCGTACTATTTTGGATATTTTCCAATTTCCTGCAAGTTGCTGCAGTAGATCTATAAGAACATACTAATTCTTCAATTGTTAACTGGATTGAGGACATCAAATACTTTTTGATTGATATTTTAACTAATAAGACGTTAAATTTCTTTGTGAAATAATTTTGATATGTTTTCTCTGCTAACTGTCCACTTTTTTATAACATAAATGTGTACATATGTATATACATATACATACATATATCGTAAGTGTGCAATGCACACTGTACATACTTATGTATGAATACTGGTTTTTATGCTCTATCTCTTATCTTTTGCTTACATTTTAAAGGCGCATAACATCATACTTCGCTTCAACGAATGAAGTGAAATATTTGGGCCACCTAAAAGATAACAAAGTTTACTGAAGATAACTTGCATACCTGTCAAAGTCCCCGGTGCAGAAACGATTATGGGCGTCACTGGCCTGAGTAGAATTTGTTAGTCGTAGGCAATTGTAAAGCTGAAATTAGCCAAGAACGCAGAACGTATACTTACCCGTTGTCTGTATACGCAGAATTTGGTCGATTACTGGAGCCCGCAGCGAATACGCAGTGTTGCTTACTACAGTGTTGCCACTCATCCATCCTTTTTCATGAACTTACCTCGCCAACTACAATTTTTCGTGTTGTAA
>JAPVRG010220577.1:0-11649 GCA_029783565.1 Rhagoletis cerasi | reverse complement strand
TATTAGCACAAAGTGCTGGCTCATAATTGCAATCAGATATGAGTCCTAAAGGATTCATATATGAGCCACAGTTTTTTGTTTTTGAAACTCATATTTCCCACATAAATAGGACTCATTTCGGACTCATAAATTGTGAGCACTCCGTAAATGTTTGCGGGGATTGAGAACAAATTCAAATATCCACATATACTCGTACGAGGGTAATCCGGCGTTTCTTTTGGATGTCACTCTAAGATTTTAGAAATTTTAATATTTGTTAAGGTAAACAACATTGGCATATAAAAATTTCTCCAGATACTCATGCGAAATCTTTTGTATTTGGCTTTTGCCAATGTGCAAGGATGCCTCGATATACCGGTATGTCCAAGGCGAATTTATATAAGGTGGTGTTACTAGATCAGCTGATTTTGTGTATGTGTTTCGCCTCACGGCTTCTAATGTCAAATTGAAAAATTTTGTTTGCATTTCCACACACACTCCTACAGATTTTGACAGTTTACGCCGCCAAAGCAAAAACAAAATACATGCAAATTTTTGTTTTTGTACTAATGCTATCACCTTATATTAATTCGCCTTGGGTATGTCACATGCCGATCCATCCGAATTATTTCTCGCACAGCATCGATGTTTGCAGCAACAAGAAGAGTTGATGGCCGACTTTCATGGTACTCATCACTGAGACTGACGCATCCACGCTTAAATTCTTCAAACAGTAGTCATAAAACATGTTTTTGATGGTGATTCATTACCAAAATCCGAATGAAGCCATTGCAAGCTTTGTTTTTGACTAAAGCTTTGTTTTTGACTAAACAAATATTAAATTTTTGAAAATCTTAGTGTGGCATTCAAAAAAGAAAAACTCTGTTTATGGTCGTCTAGTTAAGTACACAAAAAATACGTATTCATAACTTCGAATTGACACTTAAAATCTTGGCTTAGGGTTTGTTGCCCTCAAAAAAAAGTTTGTAGATTTTCATTTTGAACCAAACGGAAACATGTTTTAGAGTGGCTTTCGGTTAGAATACTACCAATCTGTTTTTCCGCACACCTAGTTTGTCTTCTATCTTTTTCCACACTAGCAACTGGCATTTTTAACGAGGCGAGGTCGCCAAGAAGGCACTTGCAAACAGACCAATTAACTACTTTTTAGTTTGGGTCTTGGAAATTTGAATAACCAGGGTGTTTGGCAGACTGTTGTGGCCGTCTTTAGGCCTCGGCCCCCATTTTTAAATTTTTTAATTTTATGCGAAATTCATCATTTCAAAAACTTCAAATCTCAACAACTCCAGCTGTTTCAAAAGAAATTGTGATTCTTGCATAACGTTAGAATGGGAATAAACGGAAAATGTTTTAGCAGAATTAGATCTGCATAATCACTTTCAGTATTTTTTTTTTAAATGCAATGTGAATTTTGCGGATAGTTCTTTTTTGCTTTCTTTTGTAGTTTGAGGGCTCGTTTTTTTAGTTATCAAAATGCGTCAAATATGAAATTATAAGATTCTACTCAAGGCGAATTAATATAAGGTGATAGCAGGAGAACAAAAACAAAAATTTACATGTATTTTGTTTTTGCTTTGGCGGCGTGAACTGTCAAAATCTGTAAGAGTGTGTGTGAAACAAAATTTTTCAACATAAGAAGCCGTTAGCTGATCTAGTAACACCACCTTATATAAATTCGCCTTGATTCTACTATTAGTTCCAATAAAAACGTGAAAAAAATATTGACAATATTCTTATTTTTGAATAAAGTTACTGAGGTTTGAAATTTTGGAAATGACGAATTTCGTATAAAATTAAAAAAAAATTATAGGAGCCTAAGTGAAATTTTTGGGGCTGAACACATTGCAGACGGCTCCAACTAATATTACCCATTTACGTATGTTCAACCGTCTGCCAAACACCCTGTAGATGTCGCTAAAAGCATACTCGAAAGTTGTTCGAAATAGTTGAACTGGTAGAGCTACGCAGCAGCACTTACCAGTTAATGAAGTGGTAATTTACTACCATTTTGTTTACTAGAATTTGCCCTAAATTGTTCAGTCTTTTACTGTGAGTTACTTTCTATTGCTTTGGAAACAAACTTTCTCGACTATCTTCGAATGTGAAGGACTGTTTGGTAGTCATCGCAACCGAGAGTTTGGACGTTTTTACCATCACTCGGTTGAACCTAGGTTCGATTCCTGCGCCGGTGGTTTTTTTGCTTTGAAAAGCCCTCGCATAAGAATTTACTTGCCGTTCGAAGGCACAGTAAAACTAGAGGTCAGTCATTCTTTTTTTGTGATAAACTCAAGACGCATATTTACTACAAGTTGGAGGAGAAACTCCTAGCGATTTTGCAAAAATATGACCTCCGCATAGTTACATTATTTTTAAACCACCAACGTAAAATTACGACGTACATATACATAGCTATATTCCATATCAATACATATATTTCCTTGTCTATCGAAGTTCAGGGCAATATTTCTTTAACCAATCTCAATTGACACAACATCCTATGTAACGATTATTATGGCCGGCTCTATAGGAGTTCCAAATGCACGATGATCTAAACCAAATCCCAACCAACATGTGGACAGAGAGACAATTTTAGGATGTAAATTCTGATAAACATTGACATTTCTTACCCGACTCGAGGCTAATATGCCTTTTTAAAGTCTTTCCCGATCAGATGATCTTTTTGTTTTACCTAAGTTTACCATAATTATGCAACTCCAAATCGATCTTAAATGAGGTGAATGTCCCCTGGTAACCATATCCCTGACGGTTTGTAAACCGCAGGCCTCTCCGTAGTTGGAGTTTGGGCTGATGCATTAAATGTGTGGAGCATTATTGTGGTGACAGTAACTTATAATTGAAGCGAGTTCTTTGTTTTGGTGATTGAGGAGTACATAAAAATATGTATCTTGTAACAGATTAGGTATGAGTTGCTTGCGAAGCTTGTATTGCGTACCTTTAGGTGTTATGAGTAGCCTAACAAATTCCCCTAACCAAATTAGTTTCCATTTAGTTTAAAAAAAAAAAATGATTATGTAGTTGGAAATTTGTCCAACGTTACAACGTAGTTGACCTACAAAAGCAAGTCAGCTTCATGGCAGCACAGCGCATCAGACATGCATGCACATTTTCGTTTTGTAAGAACTCTAAGTTGTACACCTACTTTTGGCCGTTAAGCAGCCGGCTGGAAATAAGCAGTGAATTAGAAATGTTAAATGAGCAGTTGGACTCTGAGAATCATACTTGCATTGCTTACATTTGAAAGGTTGAGAGCAACGATTTAATGTATTTTGTGCAGCGCCAATCGATTGGCAATTAAATTAGTAAACAGAGTCGAATTGGCTAGTAAAACAAAAAGACAGAAAAGTTGCGTATAAAAAATGTAAAAGGTGTTGGAAAATGAAACCTTTATTGAATAGTGCTTTAGTATTGGCATAGATAGTTAATTTGCTCAAAATATTAAAATGAAAAATGTTCACTCAACAGATACTTTATATGTAGCTACATGAAACTATCACCCCTATGCTGTAATCCGTCGTAGTTCCGATTTTGCTACGAATCGTAAAATTGGTATGCTGTAATCCGCGTTGCCACATCGTAATTTCGAAGTTCGGAAGATATCTTCGAAATTCGTAATGTTGGTAGGCGTGAATCCGACGTACCTGCCATTTTATGTATTTGCGGAAATTTTGTGCAAATAGCAACTAGTTTCGGAGCGAAACAAATTATTTTAAAATATCAATAAAAAAGTGTATAAACGCAAAAATATGTAAGTTAAAGTGCGAACAGAAAAAATGGATTATTATTAAATATTTACAAAATTATCAGGTCGAAGATCACAACAAATAGGTCGCAATACGAAAAAATGGTGGAATGCATGAGCGAAAGGCCGGACATTACTCGCGGCTTTGCAAAAGGAGCTAAAGAGGATGTGGTGGAGTAATTATTACAAGGCTTTTAAATGCGTCTTTGTTTTCACAAATCTTTAAACATTTAAACGATTCATTTATATGTCAGTGAAATTATTTATACAACTTGCATTTTATCACTTAAGCTAAATGGATCAGAACTATCTCGTAGCAATCTCCTTTGTATATTAATGCAACTGTTAGCTGCAGCATGTTCTTCCTCCTGGGACAAAAGTGCACCGGCCACTAAATCCATTGTATTTTACTTAATTAAGGAAAAGTCTTTTCAAATAACGATTAAACAATTTGTTTTTTTAATTTCACTCTTCAATTGCAATGATGCTTGTCTATTTATTTCTGTCAAAATAGCCGACTAAGAACTTCGAATTTCCTGCTTTTGGTTGGCAACGCGGTGGATAGTTACGATCGGATTACAGCATACCAATTTTCGAATTTTCGGAACGGAGCCACGAATTCGTAGCTACGAATTTTCGGATCACAGCATACGGGTGTATGAAAAACCTAAATACTCCAAACGAAATTAAATTGCTTTAAAATCTGTCTTCTTTACTACATTCTTGTGTTCATATTAAAGACCGGCTACAAACGATTAGAATATATAAGTTTTAAAAATAGAATTACATATAGGTTATGAGAAAATAGACCTTTTCTTATCGAACAGCTGGTAAAAGCCAAAGCATTAATGTTTTTTGTCATAAAGTTTTAGTGGTAGTGTAGAAATTTTGCACTATCACTAGGCCGGTTATAAATAGTGAAAAATCGAATTTCTTCCAATATATTTAGTCCTGGTGAATTTAGCGCGTTACTCCCAACTCAGATTTTCTATACTTTTTAAAAAATCTTTCACTGTGGTAGTGTGTATTTTTGTGTGAATTTTTAATAATGGATCTGGTGGTATTTATTACATCTATTCTACTAAATAAAAACTGCTGACTATTTCTGATATTGTGAAAATGGGTTTTGAGAATATGAAAAAATTGATATATTTTTTGTGGAGGGCTCTAGACAAAGGGATAAATAGGAAAATATTATGAAAGGTGCAAAGCTCGCTTGCTTTGGCATATCGGGAGCAGTGAGTAGCACACCTCAGGAAGGGCTTATTATGATATTTCAGCTGCAACCGCTGCATATTTTCATCCATGGTACGGCCGCAAAGAGTGCTCTCAGGCTCAGAGAGGCCAATACGTGGAAGGCAACCAATTTCGGGCATGTAGCAGTGCTGAATGAAAAAAAAAGAGGGGCCGGCCCAATGGAATTAAAGCTGACATAGAAGCCAGAACTATTTACATTACGCCGGTTTGGGACTTCAATACCAGGGTACATATTAGGTTTCCGACCAGAGAAGAATAGGATGAAAGACCGCCAGTAGCAGAGGGGGGTATATCCATATATACTGATGGTTCACAGATGGAACAAGGAACCAGAGCCGGTCTCTATTCGAAAGACCTGCAGATAAACGAGTCCTTCCACCTGACGAACGATTGCAGTGTCTTTCAAGCAGAGATATACGCTATGGAAATGGCAGCTAGTCTTTTACTTAGAAGTATGGTTCCAGAAGATAAAGCCACTATCTTAGGATCTAACATAGTGAAATCGGGAATTGTATGGAAATTTTTCACCGCGCTGGCGGCACTGAGCCATATGTGCCCGGCCATAGTAATATCGAAGGGAATGAGTCGACTGATACGGATCAGAGAAGCCAAAAGCGGGAGCGGATAGCTGCGTACTACCACCGTTTAATGATCACGTTAGGAAAATTGATGAATACACCGTGGGCGTGACTAATGTGGAAAAAACGGGAAGACTGTGAGACCAAAAGATTATTATGGCCGCGGCTTAGTAGGAGAAAGACGAGGACCTACTGAAACTTAATAGGTATGCAGTAAGAGTTCTTACCGGTGCCATCACAGGACACTGTGCTATAGCACCAATGCTCCAAAGATGGCGAATACCAACAAGTAGGTACCCTCTGCAGAAGCTGCCGTGATGAGGATGAGAAATAGTCAATTCACCACTTTCTGAGTCAATTGACCACTTCTGTTTCGGGTCTACAGTCGAAGCGCCTCAATTACTTGGGTTCACGCTTCTTCAACAGTCTGGGCGAGAAAGCGGAGGTGGAACTGTTGGATCTCTTTGGGTTCATTAGGGACAGTAATTGGTTTAGTAGATTAATGACTTGAGA
Organism: Rhagoletis cerasi; assembly: GCA_029783565.1. Lineage (NCBI taxonomy): Eukaryota > Metazoa > Arthropoda > Insecta > Diptera > Tephritidae > Rhagoletis > Rhagoletis cerasi. The sequence goes on along the minus strand of JAPVRG010220577.1, from coordinate 5,541 downwards.
GTACTTAACTACTCTCCCGGTTATAGGTACGTGTTCCCTCCTGACACTCGCCTCAAGAAGACACTCACAATGAACAATTCTGTCTCCGAGTGGAAGTATGGAATATTCAATAGACGCCCTAACCTAACCTAACCGAACCTAACCTAAAATATACTTATATGAATGCGGAAAACGACGAGTAACGAGAAATTCTGAATTGCATATCTTCCCATTTCAAAGTCACTTATGGACACTTATGTTATGTACTCAGCTTCGTCGAGAGGGTATAGCCTCTAGAACAATTTTATATTTTCTGTCGCTTATGTTTGCAAATTGCATACAACTTTGTAGGAACATTTTTGTTGAAAACAACTAGAGATGCATTAAAATTTTTTGTCTGCCAAATTAAAGACCAGACTTGTAACTATAGAGGGGTACCTAATAATTATATGATAACAACTGTTCGATTTACAACAAAATGACCGTAAAACGAATGACCTAAAATTCTTGTTTGTTTGGCCACACTATTTTTCCCCATGGAGATGGAAAATATAGCCAGACTGTGTGTGGGCAGAAAAAACTTTTGTTACTTAGATTTATTAATTTTTCTTCTGAACTGCACTTGTACAGTTTTTCTGCACTCTTAATTATATTTTGAATCAATGTTATTTATGAATGAGTCGAAGTAGATTTTTGGGTGTCGAGAAGCTCTTCAGAGTTTAATGAGCTTAGCACACCTGCAATACCGCCCATCCTCTCACCTGCTTTGAGTGGCTTCGTTGGTCAAAGAAGAGAGAAGTGTTACATGCTCAGAAAAAGGCAAAGCTTGCCTTTATTACCCCAGTTATGTATTCCATATAATGATTCAGAGCCCTTAATGTAGCTTCTAGTAAAGATGCTACAATGTGGAAGCTCTTTTTGATACAGAAATCCAGAAAACCCAACATTGTGATGCGTCTCCAGAGAAGGCAACACTTCTATTAAGTTCTACCTCACTCTACACGCTTCGATATAAATTTATGTTTGATTAAATGGTCCCTTAAATATTTTATATGGAAGACCAACTCTACTTTGGTTACGAACTACGAGTAATTAAAAGTTTTTGCATCTTAAACTTTTGAATGTACCAATTTTATACCGTTAATTAATAAAACTGTATACGCACTCAATTTTACTTCTTTCGAATTTTTCAGATTTCTACTATAACATCCATTAAATTTTAACTTTAATCAGTTCCGATTTCCGATGCATAAAAGTTGTGTAAGCCGAGTGCGACGAGCGAACGTACGGGAGACGGTAAGCGGATGCGGGTGCCAGCGCCGATTAACGGACATACATACAACAACGTTGCAAACACACAGCAACGAGCAAAGCGTTGGACAAGACAGATGAATACAAATGCATTGCTGGGCACATTTTAATGAGCTCGCAATGAGCTGAGAGGAAGCAGCTGCAGCAGAAGAGGAGGAGTGCGGAGACTGCAGATATGCAAGTGGAAATGGTGAAGTTGCGTCGGGCGCGCGGCAAAGTGCCGCTGGAGTGTCAGCTCGAGAGTGCTGAGGCGTGTACATTTAAAACAATGTGAGACGAACATAATTGTTAATGTTGCATGAAAGTGTGTGCGTGTGTAGGTGCGTGCGTATGCATGTCTTATTGGCACTGCTGCCGCGTTAGTCGCTCCCTATCTATCGACTATACAATTTGGGTATGTTTAAGTGTGCGCGTGTGTGTGTGTATGCGTGCGTATTTGCTGTTACGCGTCACATTATCATCATCCATCATGGACATGGACACGCACTCATACTGCTTCCGCGTTATTACAGCGCTCTTTACCCAACGCACTTCCATCACCACCCTCATGCGAACGCACGCACATGCAAACTACACTGGCTATAATCAACGCAAATGATGCTGAGGAGTGAGTACGTGTGCATATGGGTTTTCGGTGTTCAATGCAATGCGCTGCACTCTGTGGTACCACGTCGCGCCGCGCCGCGCCCACCTCGCCTCACTTCGCATAGTCGTTCCCCTCCCCTTCTTCGCTGAAGCGCACATGCGGGCATAAGTGCGGTACCGCGTCAGCCAATCCGCCATTAATTTTATTTTATTTTTCTCATACGCCTTCTTGTTGTTGTTATTATTATTGCTGTTTTTAACTTCCGTGCGCAGCACACTGAAGTACTCATTGCAAAAAATAAAGTAAATATATACCAAGAATCGCCACCATACCGTTAACTGTCGACTTCGCTGTCGCGCCCAGCACCTTTCAAGTCTCCTATGGCCACTACCGCTTGCTACTTATGCAACGCGTTGCATTTTTTACTTCGCGTCGCCTACTCGGCGTTCACTTGTTATCAAGAGCGTACAATGCTACCGACATGGCCATCGCGTTCGCCGACGCGCATCTGCCACACATCATCCGCGCGGCAATAAACTCAAGCGCGCACACATACATATACTTATAAAGTGAGTTTGTATGTACTCTTGGTCATCAGAAGCTCATTTATTCGGCCCCGGTATTGCCCCTAAAAGTATACCTCGTTCTTTTTATATTATTTACTAGGCTCCCGTGTAGCGGCGCGCGATGCCGTTGCCCATGTAGCGACGCGCACGTTTACTCAACCCCACGCATAGCGGTTGTTCCAACATTTTGTTTTTGTATTGTCCACCGCTGTTGCATGCGTATTTTCGTGCGTTTCACACAGCTGAATTTTTTGTGTCCTGCCCTTCTCTTTTTTATCTTATTACTATATACAGGCAACGCAGCGCAGAGCGGCGCAGCGCTGCCGGCCGGTCCGAACAGTCGACCAGCTTATGTGCAATCATCCTGATTTTTTTTCCTCTCCGCTTCCTTTTTTATTTTAATTGTGCAATTTTTGTTGTGCCTGTTTTTTGTATTATTTTTCATTGCAGTTTTTTCGTGTAATTTTTATTGCATGCGTGAGTGAGTGAAAAAATAAAATGAAACGAAAAATCGCATTCGTCCAATACGATGCGAAAAATGGAAAACATGAAAATGCAGCAGGCTGCGCAAGGCGTGTGGTGAGGCGTGGCGCGGGCGGTGAGCGCGCGCGGAAAAAAGTGAGCAAAAGGAAAAAGAGATGCCCAAATTGGGGAAACGCGTGGCAAAAGTAGTGTAGCAATAGCGCGCCAACGACGCACGTACGGATCGCAAACGTAGAGACCGCGCCCCCGCGCCAGCTGGCGAGTAGCGTGAATGGTGTGCCGCGCTCTGTATCCTATAGATCGCTTGTTGCTCATAGTGCGCCTAAATACATGCACCGCTTACTTTTTGTTGCACACTTTTTCGCCGACAAATTGGAAGCGGGCACCGTTTTTGTGCCGCTGCTGCCGCGCGCCGCTATGTGCTGCCAACAATCAGCATTGCGCGCTGCCTTCTACCGGCGGAAGGGTCGCTTATCAGGCAGGAGGGGAAAACGCGCTTGTAGCCATAGGTATAAACAAGCGGCACGGGACAATGCCTTATAAACGTACGTAGCGAAAAAAACCGTTTTATTATGTGCAGCAAACAAACGCCGCCGACGCAGTCTCTATCTCCCTGCTGGCACACACTCGACACCTTAGGCACTTTTTTACGCCAATTCATTTATTTTGTTTAACTACACACTTCAAACGGCTGTTTAAGCCTTTTTCCCTCATAAGCGCATAATTGTTTTGTTTCTTTTTTGTTTTGTTTTTGCTGCAATACCGATTTTATTTATAATTTTTTTCTTATATTTGGTTGCTGTCATTAATGCTGCATAATTTTATTTTTTAATTCTTTGTTTGATGTTTTTTGCATCAATTTTTCATACTTTACTGCGCTTTCTTTTGTTCGCTGTTGTATCCCAGAGATACGCGGCATGCTTGCGCCTAAAAGTATGCCGTATAAATATAATTTTTTAATTGGGTTAGTAATTGAAATTATTACACACAAAAATAAGCGATACAAATGAGGTCGAAAACAATATGCTGCGAGCAAAAAAACAACGACTCTACTCAAGCTTTTGCAGCTGTGTTGCATCTGACAGGAAATGTTTTGACAATTAAAGTGCTCGACACTAGAAAATGCATACTGAGTACAATGAACAAACGATGAGCTGGCGACTCGGAAAATTATTTGATATAGTTTTAGCTAGAAAAGGGGAACATTAATTTTGAAATTTAAAAGTTTTCCGATGTTTTTATATAAAGTATAAGTAACTTATGTGGCACGTTATTGCTCAGACATTTTTTACCTTGGCTATAGAGCCGCTTTCCAATCCTGCTACACACTTTGGGCCAGAGTTCCCCATTTCGTGTAGTCGGGGACAGTGCTCCTTAAAAGCTTGTATAATTGAAAATGAAATTAAAATAGTCATGACTAAAAACTGACCAATCACGAAAGAATTATATCCCGCAGAACAAGCTTTTTAAAGCTTTCAATAGATATTACGTGAGCAGGCATAAGGTAAAAGCTTTCTCTGATCGCAACCGATGTGACCATGGGCGAGCTTTTGATAGCTTTCTACAGTTTTACGTTAGCGACGATCAGAGAGAGTTTTTATTCATTCCGCGCTCTAAAAAACCTTGTAAAAGCTTTGCCCGCGGGCTGTGTTTTGGTCGCCACTCTTTTCTATAGTTGTGCATTGAGCAAAAGCTCCCTCTGATCGCCATTGTCATAGAAGGGCATGTAGCTAATACTATCCCTGGCCAACATTGGTTTAGCCTGATTCCTCGAGTCCATAGCCTCTATGTCTAATAAGAAGAAAAAGCAGGCCGCATATACTTAACCCAGTGGTTTCTTTGTTAATTAAAAAGTGCTCTAAATAAACCGTAAACTCAAAGCTGAAGTTCAACATATGAAAAATTTTTCAGAGGTGCAACAATACAAAAGAAAACTGTGGGTAACGCTGTGGTAAATTTAGCTCTTGCGAAACAGAGAAAAAGGAAGTGAAAAAACCATTAGGCTCTCAGTTTCTATACCGGTCATATCATCTAAGGGTTAAGAAGGCTAAGAAAAAATAGTCCTTGATCTATACACAATAAGACCACTTGTTCTTAATACCTCACTAAGTAAGAGGACTCTGGCCCTGGGTCCGAGCCTGGACTCTAAGTGAACGTTAGTTAGTTAGTTAGTTAATTTCCTGGGTATAACAGAACAGGAGACACCGCGACCTAAAAGATCTTTTGTATCTCTTGCAAGGAGTCCCTAACCCAATGTGGCCAAGGTACTTTCGGCTTCTCTAATGAAACCTAAAAGGGCCTTGGTAGACGAATTCCTTATAGCAAGGGGTTCGACCATCGAAGATTTAAAATAGATTAATCTTTGTCTGGCTAAAGCCGGACAGTGACAGAGAATATGTTCTGAAGTTTCATCAGCCTCGAGGCAGAGCCGGCATTCCGACTCTGTGATCACACCTATACGGTGTAGGTGACATCGCAATTGGTTGTGACCGGTCAGATACCCAGAAAGTAGCCTGATGTCACTTCTGTTTGACAGGACAATGTCTTTTCTGTTGAAAGGGTAGCCGAAGATCCTGGCCTGTCTAAGGCCCCCCAACGCTTCCCAGTACTTACTGC
>JAPVRG010220569.1:0-15622 GCA_029783565.1 Rhagoletis cerasi | reverse complement strand
AGTTGGATTTTTATCTAATATTTTTTTGAGAAAAAAACTTCTTATTTGTTTATTTTTGGTTGCGTAGCTAAGAAGAGCGATGCGGATAATTAATCACATTAATGTAAGTTTAATTGAAACTCTTTCGATTTGAGATATCATGCTTTCAGACAAATTTTTAAAATTTCTGTAAAAAAATTATTGAAAATTCGAAAAAATTCGAATGAAATCGAATTTGCACCACCCAATTTCGAATCGAATAGTCGAATGGTTGGGCAATGTTCGAAATTCGGAAAAAATCGAATTTCAACCATCACTACCCATCCCTAGTGTTGTGTTAACAAAGGCGGCCCAGAAGCTGAAATCCTCGCACCTCTGCACAGGGAAGTGATCATAAATTACTTGCTAGAAGAGCTGAAGAAAATCGGATGTCGAGTAAATGCTTTTATTATTAAGAGTATAATAATAATATCTGACCAGAGGTTATCTAAACCTGTTGGGTGACTAAATAGGCGTCTAATAGCGGACTCGCCGTCTAACCGGAAGATAATGACTGTTGAAATTGACGGAAAAACTACCATCGCACGGTCCGAATACACGGATCACTTTTTACAACACACACACTCCCTCAAGAGATAATTAGTTGGGGCGAGGCGGCCGGATGGAGGGAGAATTTTTTCACGGATGGGTCGGAGCTTGATGGAAGGGTTAGTTGGAGGGTGGGGTATTTTGCCCAGAGCTCTCCATCTACACCTTGTTTAGGTTTACAGACTGTTGTATCGTTTTTCAGACAGAAGTGGCTATTATTAAAGAAACGGCAAACACACTGCTCAAGAGGGTGACATCCGAAATTAAGGTTAGTGTCCAATCTGATAAGCAAACGGAAATTAGAGCGCTGAACTTACTGGTGGTGGGCACAAAATCGATCAGGGACTGAGTGTCCTGCCTCTTAATTGGCACCAGTGTCATTGCGGGAAACAGCTTGCTAAATTGCAAGGCCCTTCTAAGGCAGGGTGGTTTGGGGTGTTCAGATCAGCAAGGCAACAGCTGTCGCTTATGGTGGTGGTTCTGACAAGTCACTGTGTCACTGAAATTCAAACGGTAAGACTAAAGCCGCAGTTGCCTAGGGAATAATGAGCTGGAAAAACCTTTGAACTTTCTACTAGGACATGAAGCTTTTTCGAGGCTATCTTGAAGTAGCATGTACTCAATAGCCAACACTGAAGAGCTCTCGGATATCGATATTAGCTGCGTCCGTAACTGCGTGAATGCCTGGTGACGTTACATCGATTGAGTGGTGGTTCCGGTTTATAATGAGCTCATCTGGGAGATCGGATTTTTGATTTGTCGGAACTAACACAACGCTTGCGAAAAGAGAACTCAGACTACATGCCGTCCATTGTACTGTTTTAGTGTTCCTTTAAATTTACACTTTCTACGAATAAATCGAAGCAGATTGTTGGGTGCTAAAGACCTCAGGTGTTCGTCGTCCAAAAGCATCAAGCCTGTTGCTTGCGAAGGCGCAACAAAAGCGCAGAAGTGCTCTGCCGTCTCATCCTCTTCAAAGGGCAAAGGGGGGTTCGCATGTATGCATATCAGAATCAGGTGTTTGTGCCACGAGGAGCGACCAAACAGCAGTGCCACAACTTGTATGCGGTCCCATCTGCTTAACGAAAGGAAATATAAAGCAATACCTACTGCGATTGAGGGCAACATCAGGTTTTCCCACCTGGCCCCTCGAAGCGTAGAGGTAATATTCACCCAATTTCTTACAGTGGTTTTGATGACTGAATGTGAGAGTGCTATAACTGGTTGCATATCAAGGAATACCGAGCCCTCTATAGCCAAATTTGGCAGATATACTATATGTATATACATAACCAGGTATGTCTTCCAACATAATTTAGTCGAAAATTGCATTACCGAAATAGTTTGGAAGTAGTTAGAAGTTTGGCCAATGAACTAGGTGCAGCTTGGCTGTTACTATAGAGACGTAAACTCCTTCTGCTTCACCTATTTTACACCGCGTGGTCCATGGTTTTGGAATACTGACGCACATTCCTCAGGAGCAAAATGCAGACCCTGAGTCAGTTTTGGAGCCATGAGTAAAGATTCTATGTGTGAACCCAGGCTACCATTTATCCTCAGGAAAGTCATCATTGTAGTAACTCTTCGGTAAAGACAACGTCAAAATTCAACAATTTCCACCTCACAGTGTGGGCAGCATCCATTTCTTTTAATCCTACAGATGTCTGGAAGAGCCTCCATGCGGATGAAGACATTAAGTGAGTGTAGGTTTAGCAGTGCATAAAGAGCAGCCCCAAAATGTTGTAAGGAAAATCCGATACTGGCCGATTTTATAATTTTTTAACTGTACAGATTATCAAGGTAATACCGTATATACATATGTACATTTGTATTAATCTGAAGTTACCAAATTGTTATCGTTTAACAAGATTTAAAAAAGGATTTTTAAACTTATCTCATATTATTACTAAAATATACACAGTGATTAACATAGTAAGTAATGGTGTAGGTGTATATGTGTGTACATATGTATGCATGCAAATAACACTTGAAAGTGCAACGGAACTTTATTAAGCGCATCTGAGACACATTTACGTATGACATATCAAAATTTATTACGGTTTTATTTACATACATACATACAAACATATGCAGACGTACTTTAAACAGATGCTAATTGATTTTGTCCGCTTTTGTTGACAGCTGTCAGCTCACATCCGCATCACTTAGCTGTATGTTGTTGGCTTGATGGCTTGATGGCTGGCTGGCTGGCTGGATGGCTATTGCTTTTAACTAAATTAACTGGAAATCATTTTACGACGACTGGTCATCAAATCAATTTACAGTTATGACTAATTTTGACGCCTGGGCAGCGTTGCGCGCATTTTCTCGTTCCTTCTTTTGCTTTAATTTTCGACAGCCAGTCTGTTACGTACGTATTTTTCGTGCGAGTCTCATCAATGCTTGACATTTATGGGTTTTCGGGTTTAATTTACGATAATTTCTTTTGCAATGAATAAGACGTTATGTATGTATGGATATATGAGCGTATGCTCTTATTTCCGTTTGAGTTAATGAAAAAATAAAAGTGATTAATACGAGTAAGACGCCATACTTGGCGTGGTCGTTTATGTTTATAATTCGTTAATGAGTATTATTAAGTAATGTACAGAGAGTGACAATGTATTTTTTTATATAATTTTATTTAATGTGAATATCATCAAAAAACCAGTCCGCTTTATACCCAGCGCGCGTCAAACATCAGAAGCTCTTTAGTAGTTGGCTGATTGCATCGAAAATTGATAAAGATTTCTTCGCCATGGAAACTCGTGCTGAACGAGTTTTTGAATCATTTTAACTTGAAAGCGATTAAATTGATTGCATGTCATGGGCAATCCTACCGAAAATCGAACTATTCAATTCATTTTCATAAAACGCTACAAAACAGGCAGTTTCAGGACCTCATAACTCATTTATTCAAATCTTGAAATGTCGATAAAAGCACAAATTCTTAGAGTTTTTCAACTCTAAACTTTCTTTAAAAAGGAAAACCGAAGAACGGACGATACTTTTACTCCTACAAGAGTAAAATTATTTAGGCCAACGATACAACACTAGTATGACTGACATGACTGGCATGTCCATCAAGCGGGCGCAGTTCGCTCGACACCTCAGACGGCGTTACAGATTACTCAATGTTTTTTGGCTTTACTTCTTTTATGAATGAAAAAATTTGGTTCTGCTTTAGGATTGTTTTTTTTAATGTCTTAATCATGAAAAAATAATATCGGCCATGGAGACGACGCCAGAATTGAAGACCGTACGGATGCTATTTTCCATCTCTCTTGCCAGAACTTCCGGCGACAGCTTCTCGGATTCTTCATGGGCGTTCTCTTTGGGGGCTTCAAGAGTCGGATGCTTGTTGACATAGACTCGTGATTTCAAGAAACTACACAAAAAGAAGTCTTGAACGGTTAAATCATCAAAACGAGAGTTTAGGTGACCCGGAAATAAACCCCGTAGGAAGTTGAAACTACATGCTATTCAGTCCAAATTCATCCAATTCAGGAAGGAGAAAGTCGTTGAGAATGGCTCTGTAGCACCCACCGTTCACAGTAGCCGTTTGGTCAGCGGCGTTTTTGAAAACATAAGGCCCGACGACGTCTCTAGCATAAAGAGCACATCGTATAGAAACTTTGAGCGGGTTTAAACGCTCTTCGTGGAATATACGCGGATTTTCGATGCCTCAGAAACAGTAACTCTGCTTTTTCACTTATCCAAAGAGATGGAAATGGAAATGGGCGTCGGCGCTCATGCTGGTTATCTATGAAAATTTGTCTTCCTTATGGTCGAGATCCAGGATCGCTTGAGTGTAGATTACACGCGCTTAGCCGTAAAGGACTAACATCGGATACACCGTCTGCACTTTGTAAGGGAATATGTAAAAATCTTTCACAAAAATTCTCGGTAAAGATCACCAATGATTCCCCATTGTGTCTGGTCGATACTCCGGGTTCCTTCGCGTCATCCTCAGGCACAGCCCCGATATTTTTAGTAGAACGGCTCCACCGGGATCGGCCAGAACTGGCAGTTTCTCGCGTTATCCCATAATTCTCTAGGCGAGTGGTCAAACGCCGTAGTATTGGCTCATTTGCTGTCGGACTATCGGGTAATTCTGCCTAAATTCACGCTCGCCAGCACTACCGACGAATTATTCGATACACGAGGAACTGAGGAACTTTGTAGTACACAAATTTGCAATAGGAACTCGTACCGGCGTCATCTCTCGTTGAAGAAGTTGTCGGGATGAGGAAGAGGAGGAATCGATTCACCACTTCCAACGCCAATGCCCAGGTCTCCAATACAAGAGACTCAAAGACTTGAGATGTCGCATTTTCAAAAACTTGTTGGAAATAACGGAAGTGAAAATATCGGACCTCAACAATTGTATCCAAGATAGTAAGAGGTTTAACAGACAGCGTGACGGCACTTTGAAATAACCCGTGGCACTCATAGCAGGCATTCACAGCGGGCAAACTTTCCTCCAAGACAAGCAGAATCGAGGCGTAGAAACTCGGTTCATGGTGCAGCAGCAAACGTACGTTATTTGACGTTACTTAAGAGCTTATTTTAGAGATTCACAATAAAAAAGGGGGTGCGGGAGGGGACGATGAACTTTCGTCGGGGATGGTGTTTTTTAAACATGTACTAACAAGGCTTGATCCCAAGTAGAAGCCACTATTAATGGACTACCTTTGCACAGGAAATGGCGTAGAATTTACTTAATACTTGACGGCTGTATCGGGAGAGAACTGGTAAATGGAAGGACGGTGTTACGTTTAGTTGGTAAAAGTCAAATACTGACTGGGCAGGCTTTTGGAATCCGGCTTAAGGTGCTTCCCCTTCGGGAAAAACAGCTCCAAAATGAACATAAGAATAGCATCTGGTATCTTTTGCGACCACTGTCGCGTTTTTGTGCTTGAGGTTTATACAATTGATATGAAGACAAAGTTAGTGAACCAGAAGGAATTTCCTGCTCCTAAACTTCTCTACGTTGTTCAAAATCCAGTTTGGATCACGGCCCCTAAGCCGGCAAAGACTAACTCGATATTGATTCAGGAAAGTCGATGACTCACATAATGTCTTAGGCAGTACATACCGGATCGCAGTACAAAGCGTTGTGATGGATATCGGGAAATATACGAGAGTAGGGTGAAAGATACAGACATAAGACTTCGGGAACTCAGTTTGATCACGTTAGTTCTCTAAGTTTCCAGCTCTCACAAGATGTTGAGAAGCCTGGGTTTAATAGTTGGCAGGTGTAATGAACTGGGTTTATGCAGAGTACCGCCATTACTTTTTCTGATGGTTCTCGCACCGGAATCTTGACCGCCAGGTTCTTTGCTCTGTATAACTATTTCTGTATAAGTAAGCGGTATATATGGGGAAGATACACAATTCATAAAGAATGTTCAGCACGCCGGCGAATGAGCTTCAGATTCTTGGGGACCTTTTTTTGTGGTTCCAGACAATTTAGGCACGGTTTCATTGGACGATTTTATAGGGAGGGTTTAAGAATATGTGGGCATTAAAATGCACAAGTGAGCTTCTAAGAACTACTTCGTATCTATTCTTGTCTAATAAAATAGAAAACAACGGGTAAAAGAATGTGGCCGTGGAGTCGTAGAAAAGCAAACCTTAGACAGAAAATGTTTGGGTTACCACCTCAGTAGGAGAGATATCTATGTACGTTTCCAGCGGAAAGTCTACCGCAAAAAAAGGTATACAGTGCACGCTCGGTAAAAAAACTTAAACTAAAACTTGAACACCCCAAAACGTGCACACATTTTTTTCTGCATTGTCTATTCTAAAACAAGAACGAGGCGAGAAAGCTCTAAAACATGAACAACAAACGTTTCAATGTTTGCATGTAGTTTGCGTTGAGCTCAAACAATTCTGAACTTGGGAATCCCCTTGTAGTAAGTTATGCTTTTCTTTGTGGTTGCGTGCAACGCGAAAAACATTTCAGTCGCAATTTTGGTTTAGAAAGGAGCGTTTCGCATCAGATTTGCTGCGTAAAATGAGTTCTAAGAAACCTGTGTGTTTGAACAAGAATTTAAATGTCTAAATATGTATTCACTTCCTACTTTTTTGACATTCGAAAACATGAACACTTTTGTTAATGTGAACTGCCTTGGTTTTAATTAGTTTACGTTATCCAGCGTGCACGGTATATCTAAAGGTATATTTATAATGTATGGTTATGTAAGCAGAACATTTTTTGGGAAAAGTGGTACCGCTAAGTGGCGCCGAGGTCGAGATATTTTGAATAGTCGTATTTGGTTCAAATTTGTCATAGGGAGTTGAAACGTTGTAAGTAGAGAACGACCGAACTTCGGCTTCGGCTTCGGCCATGTTCGGCCACAAAAGTTCGGTTCGGTTTCGGTTCGGCTTCGGCAGAAAAAAAGCCGAACTTAAACCGAACATTAAGTATTAAATAATTACTATATGTACACGTGCCATAACAAGTTTTTTATGTTTTTTTACAAAAATACTTATATAATTTTATGTTATTTGCTGAAATTTATGTGATTGAAACTTAAGTATGTACCTTTTTTTGCTTTTTTATCAATAAGAATACTACATTTTGAAAAAGTCATTTCTTGTTTATTACCTGGGCCCTTGAAAATGTTCGGTTCGGCTCCGGTTCGGCTTCGGCCGAAATTGGCCGAAGTTCGGTTCGGTTCGGTTCGGCCTTAAAAATCGAGGTTCGGTCGTTCTCTAGTTGTAAGACATAAATTTGCTGAAGTCAAACCGCAGAGTATATTCGAAGTAAAAGTTCGTTTAAAACAAGTTTCAAAGGAAATTTAAGTAACGCAACGTCATGTAACGTCACGTAAGATACTGCGGCTTAAAAAAAAACAAGAAAGATTTTTGCGTTTAAAAACTTGGAAAATTACCCTTAAAAATTGCAAGTATTACTATACATAATTTTATACAAATAGTCCTGTCCTCTGGAAATGATATCGCTTTGAGTTAGCCAACGAGGGTTCCTTGATGTCGTCAGGCACAGGGTGGATTCCAGCGCTAATAAGATTAAAGAACAGAAAAAGAAACACCAAAATTTTCAGCGGTCAGACCTATGGAAAATAATAATTTTTAGATAAAATACGTCCAATTTGTTAGCGAAGCCCAGGTCAGACTCTTCGCCAGCCTTAGTCAGTTGACTATGGGCTTCTGCGACGGAAAGCTAGTTATCGCCTACAACGATTACCGCAGGTGATTTAGAAACCAAAATGGTGCGAAAACAACTAAGTCGCCTTGAAGCAAATATCCAAATTTAGTGAGAAACAGAGGAACCACTTTGAAGGTCTGTAATACCAAAAAGGAACTAATAAATTATACATAACTAAGCGGTACAGCGACTTTTCAAACTTCAGACATAAAGGACGGAATTGCATGTGGAGCAACAGCTAATCCAAACCATATTCCACATGTTTACTTCATACCTGCACATAATATGCCTTATGACTTTAAGATCACATCAAAATTTATACTTTAACTCTCTACATTTGCACCAAATGCACAGTAGTGATTGACGGTGACTTTAAAATTTTGCACTAAAATGATTAATATGTTATAAAATTCATTTCGACATTCGATGGCCGAAACATGCAATCGTTAATGTCACCATACCAAATGCATCATTCAGACACCAAAGCCCTAAACATAATACATACATAAAAACATATGCGCACGCATATACAATAGGGTGGGTCGAATTTTTTTCGGCTAAATCGTGTGGTATTTTCGGATTCTGTAAACATTTCTAAGGGAAAGTGTAGAAGAAACCATAGATCGGAAATGAGTTTACAGATTCCCAAAGCTGTTAAGCTTTTCTTAGAACAATAAACAAACTGTAAAAATAAAATACACAAATAACGGTTTTTGTATTCAATTGCTAAAAGTTCCCCTTGAAGCCGTCTAGAGCATATCTATCTCAGCCGCATAAGAAAATTAAATGGCAGGTCATAGAGTTTATACAGTCAATAAATTAAAACTGAAATCTATACATCTAATCAAAACGAAGAACTTTGCCAACTTAGATTCGTCTACTCATTTTTAATGTATTGAAACATAGCGAACGACAGTCGAGCGGTAGGCGAAGCAACTCGGGTTAAGCTGGAAGGAAATCAAAGCGATTACCAGAAACCGAACCAGCTGGCGCGCAGGCGTAATCCCGCTTCGGATTAAAGAACGAAGAAGAATGCTGTTTAAACTCTATGATTCGCCATTTTGTTTCGGACGACATTTGGGATAAGGAATTTATTTTCCTATTCTGTCTTTAATTTATTACCCACATTAAGAGTATTGAAAAAATATGTATACCACCATTTTGTGGTTTCGGCTATCTTGGATTTGGAATTTTTGATAGTGTACTGTATTCTACTAGTCAAGCCCGTCCATTTGATACTCATATTGAGAGGGTTGTGAAAAATATTTAAGCCACTATTTTGTGGTCATCTTGGATTTACAAAAATACTGAATACACTCGATTGTTTGTTCATCAGAACTAAAGCTATGTATCAAATTTCAGATTAATAGGTTAACAGGAAGGGGGAAACTTCAATTATTACTAGATTTGACCCAAACAGGGGTCAACACGACCCACACGGTTGAGAAATAGTGGGTTGAAATGTTGCCAAAACATATGCACTATTAAATTTTATTGTAGACCTTTAAAGACAAGATTAATGGTGAATGTAGTTTTATATGAAATTTTTTTAAATTTTTATATCAACTTAACACAAATTAATAAAACTTCAATGCACTGTAAACAGCAGGTGGTCCAATATTCTAGAGCTCTTCCTCTTTCGTAATTGTCATACAGCATTCGCGTCTTTTTTTGGCCGTTACACAGTGTTGTTAACTAGCGTTTCGCGACGTGTTGTAGAAAAAAATCGGAATGGAATTATGGCGGCAACATTAGAGAGTAGATAGCGATTATCTTGCATTGAAAGCAAAAACGATTTCAAGCGTAGAAAACGGTAAATAAATGCAAAAATAATGTGGTAAGTAAAATAAAAATATCATAAACTAAAATACAGGTATTTTATATGCAATAGTGTAACAAAAAAGGTGAACCATTGTAGAACTAGAAAATGAAAAGTTTAATTTTATTGTAAGAATGCGCAGGTCCGAAACTCTTTTCCGACCTATGGTTTCTGTTTTACTTTCTCTTAGAATTATTTAGAGAGTCCAAAAATACCATACGATTTGTCGAAATATTTTCGTCCGAACAATTCGATCCACCCTAATATACACGCATTCATACCCTGCGAGCAATTGGAAGAGAATTTTATAGTCTATCGCCTTGATGTCACTTCTTCGTCACTATTGGAAGTTTATAAAGCGATAGCAACTCATTTTAAAATAACAAAAAATGTTACACTCGCTTTTTTATTCTCTTAGCATATACTTGGATTTTAATTTTTAAAGTTTTGAAAATTAACAGGGCAAATCTCGGGAGTTGACCTAAGTAAAATATAATTTTTTCCTTGGCTTTTTCAATTTACGTGCAAACAATCATATAACAAATAGTATAATTGCGTTCAAATATTAAACGGATGCGTTATTTGATTTATTACGACTATGAATTTTTGGAACTGCTTTTTGAAATAAACTTGTAATCTAAGCCTAAAACAGAATGATGAAAATGGCGTAAGTAACTCTGCGACTCTGGTTGCAAACCCGAAGGTGTCCCAAAATTTCCATCACGTTTCATCAAAAATTTAACTTTCTGAAGACTCTTTTTCAGACTTTATCGCATAAATTACTTTGATTCCTACCGAAACAGTACGTAATTACTGTATCGCTTCCGAATTATCGAATTGGTGCTTCCGCGTTAGAAAATGCTGGCAGGGTAGGTACTAGGAATGTTAATCCCGGGACCCCGGGACCCCGGTCTTTTTTCAAGTCCCAAAAATCCCGTGATTGTTGGCAATTAATCCCGGGATTTTCGGGATTTATAATTTCTTACTAAACATATCTAATAGAGACAAAAAAATCTAATTTTATAGCAAGAAAGCATCATTGAAAGTCACTTTGCGCTTACAAGACTTTTGCGGTGGAAATCAGCTGGGTTTTTGTGTTAAACTATTCAAATCACTGAAATGTTTAGATTCGTGTTGTATCACACAATAACAAAAGATATTAGTGAACGGCCATCCACTTCAGGTGCGTACATATATAAAAAATAAAATTAAGTTCTGACTTTATCATTGCAACTTCAAATCATTTTACACAGGTTTTGTCCCACATAGGACGAAGTCGGAAGGTCCCAATCACAGAAACGCTTTGTTTTGACCAGTTTTGGCTATATTTATTTTGCTTATTTAATATTTAACATTTTTACATATATGTAATTATCTGCATATAAATGTGCACCCCAAATTTAATTATAACAATGCAAAAAAAAAATATAAAATAAAATATACTGTATTTTTAGCCACTTGAAACTTGCACTTTATACTACATATTTTTTGCATTTTTATAATTTTTATATAAATTTTGAAATGCGCATTTATATGCAGTTTGTTATATGTTAAATAAGGTAGTTTTTTACAAAAAAAATGTAAATATTAAATAAACAAAATAAATATAGAAAAAACTGGCCAAAATAAGGTGTTCCTTTTATTTTTACCACTAGTATATATGCACTTCTTTCAACCACAAAATACATTTGTTGACTTAAGATTTTTTTGTTTTGTTACTAATGAAATAATTTTCACTTTAAATAAAAAAATTAAATTTCAAACCCATTTATTAACTATTTATTATATGGTAGGAGAGCTTCTTTGACAATATTGATGACATTTTCTTGAAAAATAATGAATATCTAAATCACGGGACTAATCCCGGGATCGCAAAACGAATCCCGAAAATCCCGGGATCGCAAAAATCGAAAAAATTAACATCCCTAGTAGGTACGCATGACACTGTTTTCTTGCTAGTGGCATGTGGCTTCGCTACTGCAAAACTGGTATGCAAAGCTGACGATGATTGACATTGGATGTTATTCTACTAGACGTGTCCACCACATGACAGCCACATTCACACTCTCACCCGCAAAACACACTGCTGACTCGGCTCCACCCACCCTCTTTCTTTCATGACATTGCATAATAAATGGCTTTAATGATGAGTCAATGTAGCGGCAGACTAATGTTTTTGAATATGTTGCATACATGCAGGTACTTTTGTAATAATTGCAAATACTATATGTATGTACGTATATATATATGTGTATATGAAAGTACATATGTATATGTAAATGGTGTAGGTGCGAATACTTCACCGTTATTTAATAGGTTGTTTTATTGTTATTTTCTACACAATTATGTATGTAAATTGCGTATTACCATTCACATAATTACGGCAATACAGTGCGAAGCAGCCGTTTTTAATGTGATATGGAGTTAGAGTATGTAGAATTTATGCTAAAGCAAACTGGAGTGGTTGTTGTTTTTTTTTAGCTGCTTAAGGCCTCTGCATATGCATACTTATGTACGGAAATACGTATGTACATGCAGGCAAATGAAATTCCGCCTAATTGTTTTGAAATATCCAATACAAAGAAGGTATTTTTAGAAAAGGGCGAATGTGCATACAAAATCGTGCCACTTTACCTGTGGACTTCTATTACGAAAAAAGTACTCACAAAATTGTAGCGTAGGTCTCTAGAGACAAAAAATATATATTTTAAACTGCTTTACGCATCTCTGCTCTGTGGACGAGCAGCGAACCCCTTCCGGACACAACGTGAGTCCAAACATGGAACAACAAAAACTACTAAAACAACAAGAATAACACCACCAAGAGCGTTGCAGGGGACTGAAAGAGGAGGAAGAACAGCTCATCAAATCACCGTTGTCAGGTAAGGCGGTCGCAAGTACTCCTGGTAGCGCCAGCCATAGTACCCGAGTTGTAAAGCACTAGAAATCAGCAGAGTGGAAAATGCAATACAGAGTGCTATTACTCGGAAAATAATTAAAGATAGTGCCGATAGTGCCTGCCAAAGTACTCCGGATAACCAACCTACAAGCAGCAGTCTCGCCTGTAAAAAGAGAAAACGCTTGCGCGTGGTAATGAGGAATGTAGCGGTCGGTGCGGCACATGACCGCGACGAGGAAGCCAATTCAAGGTATATTAATATGGTGGAAGAGTATGAGAAGACACAAACCAATTGTGCAGCCACTATCAAAGCCATTGAAGAAAAAACAAAAAACCAATCTCAGAATGAGATTCAAGGGGAAGTTCCCCAACGAAAATAGTAGGACACCGCTAGCAGTGCAGCAGAAATGTTCGACTCTTCGGAATCAATACGGGGATATCAGCGACACTTTCGTCGGCTTGAAGCTCAAGGTGATCCCAGCCAAGGACATTCCAAGGAGACCACGCCAAATTGGTGCTTTCTACTTCCGATAGCCGAACCAGGTGAAAAATTGCTGCCTTATATTAAACACCAGAATGAAGACATACCTACGAATGAAAAATTTGACCGTATAAAGGTAGAAAATCCCAGAAAGCCCTCAAATTCTTAGACGCCTTAGCTAAGGTGGATTACAGAATCCGCCTAGGTATACGTAAGGTTAGAGTGAGGCTATTCCTTGGCGAGGTCAACCCCATAGAAGAAGACCCTGGATGGATGACCCTGACCCGAAGAATTAAAGCAGCTCAAATATGGAGGATGACATAAGCATTGGCTAAACTTAAAGAAATTTAAACTCAACTGCAAGATCGTGGGCGTATATTCTTATCAAGAAATGTATAAACGCAAAAATCTCTGATACATTTTTGTTATCAGGGTAGTACAACGGAGAGAGATCGAGGTGAGTCGTTGCTACACTTTCTGTTAAATACCAACCTAAGTATCTGCAATAGAAGTAATATTCCCAACTTTATATTTCCGAGTTCAAACCGGTTTACAGGATGGTGGGTGGTACTGGACCTAACGCTTTGTCAGGCTAATGTGGCCGCGGAGATACGGAGGTTGAACTGAACTTTGCCATATATGGTCCATCCATCGAATTCGCTGTACTGCGGTGATTTGGTCCTATAACTGTCTTTCGAAAAAATTCAGCAGTTGAATACAAGCATTTTCACAAAAACTCGAGGTGCATATATGTAAAATGTAGTCCTTGTTCATTTGCACATATTTTCAACACTGGCGAGAGTAGTATTCGAAAACAAATTTTACTTTTCACTGGATGATGTTTTTGCGGGACGAATTCTAAATCCAGCGCATAACTCCTTAATGAAGAGTTGAATAACTCAGTGTGAGGGGAGAACAGTATGTTTGCATGTATGTATTTATAAAAAAAAAAATATATTTATTGGACCAAAAAGTACTGTGGCCAATGGTAATCAATTATTACCACCCCTGCATGGTTGTAAGCCATGCAGAGGCCGCAGAAAACTCCATCAAATTATAACTTAAGAAAGTTTGATTACATGGCAGTTGAGAAGTGCATGTGCAAAAATTTCATAAATATAATAAAGGAAATTTTTACACATGCAGCATGACATTGCATGCATTTAGGCGCGTGGTGTTAACAATCGCGCCTAAACAGCAGTCTTTAAAAATTTTCACATTTATGTAAATCGCCACATGACAGACTCTTATTGGGGGATAAATACGGGAGACTTCGGTGAGCCGTAAAACTAAATAAGTCTTTCGAAGTTCTCGGGTCCACTTTGGCACAAAGTTTGTTCAAGTTGCCCACAGTGCATGAACGTCGACATTAAAGTCGGGATTGATTATAGTCGCGCAACAGTAACTGCATGACCGTTGCACATCACACTATGTCCGAATTTCATAGTTCTAATTAGAAAATATTTTCGGGTACATGTATTGTACATCCCCATATTTTAGACCATACATATTTCATTCGTTTTCGAGAGCTTGAGAACACCCTAGTTTCTGCAAGTGACAGAAAATTAGAAATGTACGAATCGTTTGCAATTACAGCCCATTTTCTTGTTTCTTTTCAAAATTCAATTACCGATATCATACCGAACTGGCGCGTTGATTTATCTATTGACAAGCCATTATATCAAATTTTTAATATATGAGTATACAGATGTGTATATGTGCGAGTGTGTTCGAACATACATACAATTCAAAAGCATATACGTATTTTCGTATATATAGTCCCTTTTTTATGTGTTGCCCAAAAACTTTGTCCATCGTCGTTTATTATAACTAAGCTGTTGTTTTTGTTGTTGCTGCTGCTGCCGCTTTTGTTATCATTTTTTAAACAATAACCGGATTTAATGTAAAATTTATTTGAAATTGTTTACATGCTAAATTATTTTCATTACTATTTGCTTTTTGTAGCATTTTTAATGGGTCTTCGTATGCGTGTGTGTGTTTATATATGTGCTTGTATAGATACCCTGCAGGAAATGGGGCTAGTTTGTAGCTAACCCAGCAGTCTACTAGCTGTAACTTTATTTATAACTTATTTCCCTTGAAGGGCGATGGCCGCAAAAAAGTGAGAACTGGTTTCATCTGCATTCGGCGTCAACTAACTTGTAAATAACTACTTTTGAACATAAAATATCAATAAGAAAAAAATAAAGTGATTTTTTAATTTTTTGCATGCTTATTTATTTACTTTATTTATCAATACATATTTGTTTCTTTGCTTACATATTCTGCTGAAGGTGGTCCCATATTCGAATTCCGTCAGACATAACATCAAAATGATAATGTAACACCGTGCGACGGTATATTTTACACACAAGGAAATCAATATACTCGCAAAACTAATGACAAAATATGGTATAATTGCGTTTTTAGTTTTTCTCTCTGACGTCAGGATTTTTTTAAAAGAACTTTGAAATTTCAAATATATGATTAATTAAAAAAATTAAAGAGAAAATTATGTACGTAGAATTGGGAAGGACTAAATATATGTACGCATAAGAGCGAAAAGGTAATGAAAATGTCCTTCTAAAATTTTATCCTTGAATATCGTTGAAAATTGGCAATATTTATTTTTAAAAAAATTATATGTTAAAGACATGTGAACACATCCTCGAATTTCATCCC
>JAPVRG010220565.1:0-10545 GCA_029783565.1 Rhagoletis cerasi | reverse complement strand
GTAAGTTTTGGCGTATTTGTTCAAACCTTGTTCTTGGCATAACATTAGCTATAAAAGGAACCCCCATGTCTTCGTCAGTGGACCAATAACTTCTAAACATCGGTAACACGTGGTAGCTCATGACGAAGTTCATACCTAAAAAAGCCTTCATTTCTGAACCATCAGTAGTGAATACCCTTCCCCCTTGCTCGGCATATCTGATACTTTCTGGAACCAGTATTTTGTCAACTAATGAATCTAACTGTGTAATTTCCATAAAAATATCAAACGGAGTTACATTTTGCTGTATATCAGGGAATACATTTATGCGACCGAACTCATAATCGCTTTCTTCAAAGGTACTGGGCACATATAAGTTCTTTCACCATCGGAAAATGGGAACGTGGTATTCAGAAGTCATCATTGTAGTTTCTTCTGAGCTACCTCCCTGCTGCTCTTCGTTAGCATTTGCAATTTCAACTATATCAACACCGTCGTCAACATCCTGACCAATAAATGCTTGGTCTTCTTCATCTAATACCAACTCATCTTCTCCATCGCAATTGTCAGCCATTAGCATTTCCATAATCTCATTTTCTTTAAGGTGAAATTCTCTGACCTTTTTTGCAGACATTTCAGCTGTAATTAGTGCGAACGAATAAATAAACACCAATTTATAATCAGTAAAATTGAATTCAAATATTCCACTTGTGGTCTACAGGGAAAAATGTTTCCCTAACGAAAATTTTACATTTTTAGATGCTTTTACACGAATAATAAGATAAATTTGACTAGATCTTAGTTCTATACATACCAATTAACAAAACAATAGAGATTAAATACAATTTCAAGTACAAAAAAACGATTAAGTTGCGATAAATTGTACGGAGCACACTATTCGAAAATTCGTTGACTTTATTCACGTTTTTGACTGGCCATAATCGTAGTGATGACAGTGCGCTTAAAACATTAGCGGGGAATACCCGGTCTTTATTGATGCTCATTCACAAAAAAAAGAGTTGCCATAAAATCCTGTACCGAAATCCACCAATTTATTCTTGGGAAAAATGTTTCCCCTAGACGTGAAAGGGTTAAAAGGGTTGTAAAAACGCTCATTTCTAATATTTTTTTTTAATTTCTTTTCTATTACTAAGTTAAATTCATTTTTTCATTTACATATGTTCTGACTAAATAAATTTCTAAAGAGAAAAATAAACTCCAAAAAGAAAAAACATAGGCATTTCGCTGATTTTTTCATGTAAAGTGCAAAACCGGCGATTTTTTGAAATGTTTGTATGGTGAACCCCCAATTGCAAGTGAGTGAACTTTTTGCAGATCTCAAAATCCCCAAAATTTGGCCGTATCTTCCTTATATTTTGACTTCATATTCAGATTCAGCATAAAATTCTACATAAGAAATGATGGTCAAGCGCCACAGGTCGGGTTTCTTGTAAACGTCTATCTCAAATTACTCATATTTCAAACCGCTTTCATCTTTTCCAACGGCACTAATTTTATTTCTGTCTGAAATTTACTTGAGCCTTTTAGTTGGGACAAATGTATATTTGTTAATAATTACGATACCTCTATCTCGATTGGACAATATCAAATCATTGTTGAGGAAAATAAATAGTGCTTTGGTTGATGCAAGTCTTTAATTACTTTTCTGAACTTGTTGGAAACTTTAATCAGGTAATATTTTGCTATTGCTACAAATAAAAATTTTGTGAATGGTTGTTGTGTTTATTTACAAGTTTATTTTCTTTGTTAGGCATAAAAAATACATATGTACATCAGGTGCGCACCCAGTAATAAATTTTGGGAGGGGTTTTATACTTCTAAAGCAATGGTGGGCACACTACCACAGTCACGTTTGTCGTGGTATTAGTGCGATGCGTTGAGAAGCAGTTGCCACTTTTCTATAATTACACTGACTGGGGCGTTTTTTTTACATTTGTTTGTGGTTGCTTTTAAAAATAAAAATAGTATTTCCGGCCGAAATTTCAAAGTTTTCAGCTTGATAAAAATACTTTTAAACTGTTTGTCGAATAACAAAAAATATGTAAAATTTAACCAAATTAAGTAAAAGTATAAAAAAAGCTGTTATTTCAAAGCTTTTTTTTTAATTTAACTGAAAAACTTACGTGTTTAAATTATTAAATTTTCTCGTTGTAAAAGCTTGTGCTTATGTAATTGAAATACAACGAACTAGAAAAAAAAAAACCGCAAATACAATGGTTTTTAGATAAATTACTTATTAATACGTCTACTAATGAGAGCAGAATAAAAAAACCATTTTATGCTTTTTCGCACTTACAGAAATTAGAACTTGACAGTTAGTAAATATACCTGCCAAGCAATTTATTACATTATCAATTCATCAATGTCTATTTCATCTTGGTGTGATTTTAATATCATTAGGTCTTTGAGATGTTGGTGCGATAAACAGTTTCGGTGCTTAGATTTTATTATTTTCATTATGGAAAATGCACTTTCACAAAAGTAAAGAGCACTGAAAACAGAATAAAGTTTATAGATGTGATCAACTATTTTGGGGTACAAATCCACATTTAATTTTTTCCCAAAAGTCTATGCCTGTTTCTATTGGCACAAATAAATCGCTTCGAAGTTTCACTAGTTCACTTCGAATTTCTTTGGGTTGCTCTTCAATTTCGCATTGCATCGGGTTCGCAAATAAAGCGATTTGTAGTCTTATTTTATCGAATTCCTTAAATCTATTATCAAGTTATTCTTTAAATGAATACAATATTTCATTGCATTGGCTCAAATCGTAAGTTGGAAACTGATTAAAAATTTCGGAGGTTGATTTGAAATTTTCCAAATACCTACTGACAAATTGTACGCTAAGAATTTTTGATTTTCTTTAAAATTCATCCACGGCAGAAACAAGATCGAAAATTTTCTTGTTTTTACCTTGTAAGGATAGATTAAGTGCATTCATAATTGACAACAAATTGCACATTAGGGCAAAAGGTAGTAAAAACTTCGGACTTTTTAAAGGTTTAGCAAATTCTATTTCTTGTGCTGAGTTTCCCGATACTAAAAATATATAAACAGCGTTACGTAATTCAAACAGCCTTGGCATACTTTTTCCGCAACTTAACCAGCGGACATCTGTAAAAAGAAGCAAATCACCATGTTCGGAATTTATCTCTTCTAAATAAAGTTTTCATTTTCTATGAGAAAGTGCATTATGTCCGCCTCTTAACTTATTTATAATTTTGATGATGTAATTCGGTTGCGTTTTTATAAATAACTAATTGGCATGTGTCGTTTATGTCAGTGCTTTTATCCAAACAAATTGAAAAGTATTCACACTCCAATATCCTGTTTTTGGGTTCTGTTTGGATGAAAGCACTAATTTTCTCTGTTTGTCGTACAGGTGTCCTGCGGGACAAGCAAATTTGGTCACAGTGTTTAATCATTTTTTTCCTTCCTCCCCAAAACATTTTAGTACATCTGTACTGTATGGTGTGAAAATAAAAGAGACTGATGCTTTGTATTTTGATATTTTGGAATGCACCCAATGTTTCAACTTTCTAGGCAACAAAGAAATCGCTTACCCCAAGATGGCAGCAAGCCAACTTTTGTCAGGCACTTTATCCTTGACGCAACTCTGATTCTCTGTTAGTGTGTATAAAAATTCAAAACAAAGATGAGTGTGATGTAAATAAGTAAAATAAGTTTTTAAAGCAAATAAATTTATTCATACAAAGATAAGTAAATAATACAAAATAATAAAAAAAAAATAATTTATCTAAACGCGCAAATGCCTCGTAACCGCGTAAACCTCTAAACTCCTATGGAAAACCGGTTTATCGTATCACGCGCTTACGATGCATTTACGCGTTTAGATGAATACCCTGAATATTTTTCCGGTTTATCAAAAAGTAAACACGCTGAAAACTTTACTGCACTCGTTCAACTTTTTTTTGCCAGAGTAAATGCTGTTGGTAAGCAACTTCACGGGCGATTTCTCGACAGATGTTGAATCGCTT
Organism: Rhagoletis cerasi; assembly: GCA_029783565.1. Classification (NCBI taxonomy): domain Eukaryota; kingdom Metazoa; phylum Arthropoda; class Insecta; order Diptera; family Tephritidae; genus Rhagoletis; species Rhagoletis cerasi. The sequence continues at coordinate 6,547 of JAPVRG010220565.1, read as the reverse complement.
AGAAAATCGGCTCATGTAAATGCAGCTTAGCCCTTCGAGTACGCAATAGAATTTTTCAAATGCCTGGCAGCACACTCAGCTCTTCAACTAACACAATATTCTCACTCAATTTTCATGACTTAATTCGCATTGAAGAGAAAGTTGGCTGTTCAACTTTTATGAAAGCAACATTTTGGCAAATAAGGTTAATAATTTTATTTCAGTAAAATTGTGGTAGCTCTTTAAAATATATGATAGTTGTGGTAGAAGTGAAAAATTACCCAAAATATTGTAGATCTTGCACAACTGTTGTAAAGTGGATACACTGACGCAGGCGCAACGACCGAGGCACTTATTTAGGGGTAGCTCACAAGCGACTATTCTCTGCTCTCAAAAAAAAAAATCGCGGATGCTTCTACTAAGATTTGGTAACTATAACCACACCATGTGTTGAGAAAGAGCTTAGCAGAACATAAGCACATCTTTTTCCGAACCATGCGTTAAGTTGAATGGAATTCGTAGAAATTTGTATCATAACAATATTAACTAGAATTTACGAAACCCAAGAATCCTTGAACTAAATTAACGATTTGGCTCAACGTATATGAACATCACAAGCTTTAATATATAATTAATTATAACTACCAAACCCTGGTAATAGTTCCCAAATATTGCCAAAATTCGGCAAATAAATATATTATATAAATACAATATTATAAATACAAATAAATATATAATATAACTTAACTCTTTTCCCTGTGTACGTATATGTATCTCAGAAATGGTGATTCTTAGAAACAAAAGTGTATAAACACTTTTTATAGATAATTGCATGATCTACACTTTTGTCTAACCTATTTTCATGATAAACTCTACCATTTGCCTGAAACCCGCAAAAAATGCAGATGTGGAATCGATGTAGGGTTACCAGACGTCCTCCTTTAGGAGGACATGTCCTCCTTTTTGGCTAAAAACGAAATGCCCTCCTTTATGACTGAAACGTCCTCCTTTTTTGCATTTTGTTAGACCAACATTGCAGGCTTTTTGCCCTTGAATAATATGGTAGGAACATGTTGATACCATATGTACATGCCTTTGTGGTCACCTGATTAAGTTAAGTAACATTTTTACCAGCTATGGCTATTTTCCTATTGTTTATTTAATGTTTATTATTCTTTTTTTATAAATGTCTAAGGTATTATAAGGCAAACAATATATTAATCCACATTTAAAACTTTGTACAAAAATTATAAAAAATCCAAAAAATTTGAGAATTTCTGCCAGAAATTAAAAGATTTTTCTTCAGAATTAATTACGTTCGCAGTTTCATAATAGTAATAATAATAATAATAATAATAATATAATAATAATAATATATAAATATCCTACTCAAATTTAATGGGCTATAAAACCCCATAGTTTCTAAAAATCCTGAATAAAAAGTTTGAAATTTTTAGCGGAAATTCACAAAAAATTTTAATTTTTATAATTTTTGTCCATGGTTTGAAATGTGGATTTATATAGTGGGTTGACATATAATGCCTTTGACTTTTATAAAAAGTAATAAACATTAAGTAAACAACAGAAAAATGGCCAAAACTGGTCAAAATGTTACTTAATCAGCTGACCAGAAGTGTATATGTATATATTTTTTATTTAAAACGTTTTTATCAAAATATATTGTTCCTCAGGCATCCTCCTATTGAATCTTACTTGGAGTAAATGTCCTCCTTTTTTGCTTCAATTGTTCTACCAAGCTAAATGTTCATCTGGTAACCCTACCTTTGGCCGCCTCTTCTGATAGCTGCCAAATGATTTGTCCCCCATGCATCAGTATTTTGTGCATGGTTGGAGTCATTGGGTGCCATCCATATAACTCTATATATAATTTTGTAGTTTCGAAAGCATACTCATCGTATTTCTCATAACAATTTTTGTGGCCACTTGCAAAGTAACTTTAATTCTATATATGAAATCATAGCTGATTCCAATAATGTCAGCAGCCAATTCTGGGATTTCAAAAAAACGCCTACTGGTATTGCCATCGTTAGTGTTTTGAAATTTAGCCATTGGAATATCCAGCAAGCCTGTCTCAAAAAAACAAAGAATTTTAATTTTTCAACCCACATTGAGTAGGAGTCTTTGATTGCATGTTATGATTATTAGCTGGAACTAGCGCCTAAGTTTTCGATAGTATAAAGTTCAATATGTAAGCTTCATAATATAAAAGCAATCGTAACCCGGACCAACGCGGAAAAGTATAAAAAGTACTATTTGAAATCAAAATTGAGCAAAAGGAAAAATTTTGAAGGAGCTTACTTTTGGCGTGTTCAAAATATATCAAGGTAAACCGAAAATTACATTTGTTCTGTCAAAACAAAGTGCTTCTTACCTTATTTATCAGAATCCATCCCAATCACTGGGTAAACGTTAACATCGAAGAGAATATTGACATTGTTGTAGTTGTTAGTTTAGGAACGTCGAAAACTAATTCGTACACAGTGAGCGACAACCAAATTTCGATCATCTGGTGCTACGCTCAGTCCCATTAAAAAAAAAGAATTTGGGGATTGCTTCTTGTACCTAGAACTATATATATGGTTCCTACTTCGTGGTTTTGTCTCTCCGGTAAATTTCAAAAAGGAACTTTTGACCGCGTAAATCTTCAAAAAAATTTGTGAGACAAATTTTTGATTTTGTCGCAAGTAATTTAAACTAAGTGGACATATAATAGGCCAATCTGATAGATGACTACTTTTTCTAATATATCTGTGGTCAAGCATTGTTTTAAATTTTTACAAAAATCCATGTAAGTTTCACTTGAAAGTCTACATTTTGTAAGTATACAATTTTTCGAATGCTTACTTTATAAGCTGATACTTAAAAGGTCCAAGAAAGCGAGCTGAATTATTCCTAGTTCAAGTAAACATTAAGTATGCGTACCAAATTTGAAATATTTCCAGCTGCGAAAAACTGCGAGCTCAGCTCCTACTGATCTTTTTATAGACACCTCTGGTAAAATGTATACAATTTTTATTGTATAGCTGATGGAAAGAGCTCAGATATGTACATAAAACGAAGAATATTCAATAAAAAATGGCAATGGAAGGTGTAGATATTTATGACTCGCGAATCTGTTAATCAGGCAAAATCGGACGCTTCTTTGCACGAGATCCGTTTTCGATGTCAAAAGTCCTGGTTGCCTTAGCTTAGCTTATAAAATGTAGGTAGAATTGAAGGTTTCAGCGCAAATACATACCATGCACATAATTTAGTATGCAGATATTGTAAATGTTTTCGTTTTGTAATTTTTAAAAGAAATAAAAGAAATGTGTTAATTTTCCACAAAATTCATAAGATTTAGTACTTGAAGCCAAATAAGCTTTGTAGGCCCACCTCCTGAGTAAGAAACTCTTCATTATCTTCCACGCTACGTTGTCATACAGTCCGGACGTGTTTATTTTTCGCTCTGTACTTTTTTACTTTAAATAATCGCTAGTGAAACTGCTAATTTCCTTTCCAAGGATAAAAATCTTTTTCATGAGATAGTGACTCTAGTTATGCTAAATTATGTGAAATAACTGAAATCAGCATAATTATAAATAACTTAAAATGCCGTGCTTATGTGGCCAAAAGGTTGACCTTGCTCAACCGAAGGTGCAGTGCGCTAAATGTAAAGAGCTATTCCATTTGAATTGTGTTGGTATAAATCAAAGTGATCTCGACTTTTTGCTCTCAACTGATAAACCTTTATTTTGCAAAGCATGTACTGCTGAGCGTCGCGGATCTATTTGCACACCTGCTCCTGTTCTTTCCGTGGATGTGAATGCTTCCTCTAAGTGCTAATTGTGCTATGAACTCTATCGTACAAAAACAAAAATCTAATGTAAACTCTTAGCGGTCTTAGAGCAGAGAATACTCGCCTACTCTCTCTGATATGTGCAATGCGTGATGATAATGAACAATTATTAAATAAATCTGATGCTCCACATGCTGACGTTCGGTCACTGCAAACTAATATTCGTGCTAAAGACGCTCAAATTTCTTTGCTGACTGAAGAAATTAAAGACATACGAAGCGTTACGAAGACATACGGCTACTGCTGATCAGTCTCTCTTGTGCTCTTCGCATTCGCCCCAAGCCGTCGATTGTGTGAATACTGTAATCGCCAATTCGGCTGCTACTTCTGCTTCCCTTGCTGCTGCTGCCACTGACGTACGGCCGTCCTCATCACTTAATGCCGCTGTTTCGTACGGCGTGAGTACTAATTCGCCCTCGAGCTTTGTTGTTACTCCATCGCCTCTGCCTGCCGCTTCGTCATCTGTTAAGTCGATTTAGTAACTAAAAGGTCGTTGCGAGTTTTGCATTCTTGGTGACTTCAACCTCTGTAACGTCGGCTGGTTAACTATGGATGATAGTTCATCGTTATTTCCTTTTAACGTTAATAGCTTCGCTGAAACATATGTTGTTGACAATCTATTAAGCTTAAATCTCAGTCAGATAAATAGCCTTAAAAATAAACTTGCTAGAACCCTAGACCTAGTATCTTAAGTGAAAATATGAACTTTTCTATAAATGAATGCCTCGATCCTCTGCCGTGTGCTGGGCTACACCATGTTCCTTTTGTTCTGCAACTGGAGTTTTATAAGTTCAAAAATGTTAATTTAGATACCTACTCCTCAAATTATTGTTTCAGTGACTGTAGCTTTGATGCAGTTAGCAATGAAATTTCTTTGGTTGACTGGGACTCCATATTTGTTGGGGTAGATGTTGCAGAGTGTTTCAATGTTTTTAGAAATAAGATTAATGAAATCTGCAGAAGTAATATTCCACTAAAGAAAAAGATATGCCATAAGATTCCGTGGTTTACTAAGGAATTAAAGAAAATTAAGAACTTAAGCAACATATTTTTTAAAAAATGTAAGTTGTCAAATTTGCCGCAATAAAAAGAATAATATCTGTGCTACGCGAGTAAATTTATATCTCTTAGTAGGACCCTAAATGGAAATTATGTTGCCAGATTTGAACATGACATCAAATTGAATCCTAAGGCTTTTTGGCGTTATGTGAAGTCAAACAAATCGTGTTCAAGCATTCCGTCACAAGTTTTTTATAATGACGTACATGCTCAGTATTCTTTAGAGGCCGCTAATCTTTTTGCTGACTTTTTCAGTTCAAACTTTGAGCCCGAATCGGATCAGGGAAATTACTGTTTTTAATTTTGAGCCACCTATAAATTTTTGTGAGCTCACTCTGGCAATTGATGATGTGATTGATGGAATTTTAAAATCAAATCATCATTCCAATCTGATGTGGATGGTTTATGTTCCTATCTAATTAAGAATTGTTCCGCGATTGCCTACCCAATCTTGTTAATCTTTAACAAGTCTCTCGAGTGTGGTAATTTCATTAACGCATGGAAAGTTACCTCTATTACACCAATTTTTAACACTGGGAATAAAAACAATATAGCCAACTACCGATCTATTGCTAAACTGTCAACAATCTCCAAGCTATTCGAAATCATAGTTAAGGAAAATATGTACTTTGCAGTAAAGTTTGATCTCAGTTAATCAACATGGTTTTATGCCTGGCAGGTCTACTGTGATCAATCTTGCGGTTTTTTCTGAAGTCTGTCTGCCCGCTTTTAACAATCGAGCTCAAGTTGATACCGTCTATACCGATTTTTCAAAAGCTTTTGACAAAGTGAGTCATTCAATTTTAGTGTCTAAGCTAGCTAATCTTGGCTTTCATTCTTTCTTGTCTTGGGTCCTACCTGTCGTCACGGAGTTGTGTGGTTGCAGTGGATGTTTACTCGCGTTCTTTTTATTGCGACTTCAGGTGTACCACAAGGTAGCATTCTGGGTCCACTGCTATTTGTCATTTTTATTAATGACATACGTTTTTGCTTTAGGTACTGTAATTTTTTACTCTATGCCGATGACTTAAAAATATTTTCAACAATCACATGTAAATCTGATTCCCTCAAGCTTCAATCGGATCTTGATAATGTAATAGCATGGTGCCGTAATAATCGACTACATCTAAGTACAAATAAATGCTTCCATATGTCACTTTCTAAATCTCGATCCCTTATTCATACCCATTATTATATTGGTGATACATTATTAAGCACTGTTAATGAAATATCCGATCTTGGTGTAATTTTTGATGTTAAATTTCTTTTCCATAATCATTTGAATTATGTTATCGCAAAATCCTATGCTATACTTGCCTTCATTCGTCGTTTCAGCAGTGAATTCACAGATCCTTACACTTTCAAATGACTGTTCACGTCTCTGGTACGTTCTAAGTTAGAATATGCTGTCTTCATCTGGAGACCTTACTATGATTGTCATATAATACGGCTCGAGCGGGTTCAAAAAACTTTTGTTCGCTTTGAACTACGGTATTTACGTTTTCAAGATCCGTTACCTTCTTATAATTCTAGATGTTTGTTAATTAATTTGAAATCTTTAAACAATAGAAGAACTATCCTTTCTTTGACATTTATTTATGACATTATACGCGGAGTGATTGACTCGCCATTCTTACTGGAGCGTATTCG
>JAPVRG010220559.1:0-19466 GCA_029783565.1 Rhagoletis cerasi | reverse complement strand
GTTTCATTTGTATTTTGTTGCATTTATTTATTTATAATAAACAAAATACCAAAATGGATAAATTAACGACAATCAGTGCTACTCTATTCCTTGCCGCCGATGTCTTCGCCATAGTCAGTTTAGCTATGCCTGATTGGATAGTAACGGAGGAGGCAGGTAAGTTTTCTACATAAACAGCAAAAGTGTGTACGATTGGATGCAGACTTTCAACAATTTTCAGGAGATATACGCCTTGGCTTAATGTGGACTTGCATGACGTTGTACAATCGCTCACAAGTGTGTTATACGCCTGAACTTCAGCCAGAATGGTTATTGGCTCTCGTTTGCATATTTATTGGATGCATTTGTATTACAACTACTGTAATACTTTTGGCTTCGAGCAGTTGGGATCGCAATGTCATTCCATATGCTCGGTGGGTAGGATTTACTGCTATGGTATTATTTTGTCTAGCTGCAGTGGTTCTGCCATTAGGTTTCCATATAGAAGAGATCGGTGGTCAAGCTTATCAACTGCCTAATACATATAAAATTGGTATGTCGTACATATTGTTTGTATTGGCTCTATGGATAACAGTTGTCTCGGAGTTGTTTGCCGGAAAAGTGTGTTTGCCACATTTTTAATATAAAAGGATGCTGCAATAAAAATTTAATTTTTTTCGTTTTTTCGTTAATTTGTGCATTTCCATACATATGATTTTCCCTACTCACCCACCCTTGCATATTTTATAAGTAGTTTTACTACCGCATCTCCCGCAAATAATCAACACGCACTAAATAAACTTCTTACAGGTATGTGCATATGTAAATGCTGCTTTTTTGTATGTATCATATAGCAGAATGTATCAGAAAAGTATAATTTTCACACGGAAGTACATATCGTATACCAGGCCTTTAAGTAGTACTGGAATTCGTGCAATTAATCAGTTGCTAATGACACTTGAATTTCGTTACGAGTTTTGCTTGATGCCCTTTTTCCGTCAATTTTTGTCTATCTGGGGAATACTGTAGTTGGTAGTAAATATAAGTAAGGTATAATTAATTAGCTTATAGATTTATATTTATAATAAAGTGTTACATATGACATGTAACTTATTTAATAAATTTAATTGCATTTATTCTACTAAGTGAATATAATCAAACTAAATTACTGGCTCGAGAGTTTTATTTTCTGCGTTTAATTTTTCTTTTTAACGAAGTTGAGAAACGCGCAATATTTTTTTTAATATTTGCTAGATACGCTTGTTGTTGTAGCAGCAAAACAAGTCCTTGGCAAGATATAAATCGGTCGTCCCGTTTACTAAGACCCTGTATTCGCAGTCACTTGACTTTCATATCACACTGCCCACAACAAATCAATCCATCAGCATTGTACCTACGTATCTTATTTTCAAGCTTCTCGGTTACGTCTTTAATCTGGGAGTTCTATCCGAATTTTTTGACTATTCGGATATTCGAATATCTTCATAAAACCGAATATCCGAATTGCGTACAGATATCCGAATATTGTATCATTTATTTTGCAACTCGATAGATTCCGTAATGTTGAGAAAAATGCTACGAATCCGTTCAAATACCATTTAGAATACGGTTCGTCGAGCAAAAATATTTGTACGAAGAGAAGTTGCAAATTCTTGCTGGAAAAATTTTTGCCAGCGCAAATTTGCAAGCAGGGTTGTGGCACATGGTTGCATTTCTGTCGACGATAATTTGAAGAAACATATTCGTTCAATTTAAAAATGAATAAACTTGTTGCGATTTACTAATGAAAAAAGAAAGAAAATATTTGTGCAATCAACCAATTTAGTTAATTCCAATAATTCGAAAGGTACTAGGATAAAAACGATTTATTTGTAATAGGAGCGCCGTCGCAAACATAGTCAATATAGAAAATTCTTAGTTATTACGACAAATAAATTGAAACGTATGTTAAAGAAAGTCAAAGTAACAAAAAATGTACCTACATACACGGTGTCCAAGAAGAACCACGATAAGCTTGAGGAGAAAGTAAGTTGGGGGTGAACTCCCTGATAAGCAAAAACTTTTCAGGTAAAAGTGTCACAGTTATTGAAATATTTTTTTTATTTAAAAAAATCGGCCTTTTCATTTTTTTTAACTGCATGCACAATTTTTTTTTCAATAGTTATTTATTGAGCTTCATACCACTATTTTTTTTTTAATTTACATGCAGTTAAAGAAAATGCATGAAAAGGCCCGTTTTTTTTTAATTAATAAAATATAAATGTTTCAAAAACGGTGACACTTTTGCCTGAAAAATAGGTAGTTCAATTTTATCCTAAAATATTTTGAATGCGTCCGTTCGCAGCAATTAGGATTCAGTGATCGCATTTTCGTAGATTTCACGAAAATCGTACTACGATAGATTCAGTGGTAGCCCTGGATTAGAGCGAGAAGAAATATTTGACACTATCTTATTTGAAAATTTGTCGAATATCCAAAAATAAAGTAAAAAAGGTGTTTTGTTACTTCACCTGTTTATTACCCCATGGATTGTGGCGAACAAATTATTAAAAATATTTGACACTTTTGAGACCAAATATTTTGAAAAAATCAAATCAGCTGATCTACTGATACTACCTGTTCAATGTTCCTTGGTTTTGTTGAAAAAATGTTGAATATAGTCTGAGGCATGATCATTGTATCAAGCTCTGAGGTAGATATTTGAAAGCAATTTCAATCGAAAATATAAGTTTCAAAATTTTGCTGTTTACAGCAATGCCGAATGGGTAGAGATGCGTACTCTCGTTCAGCAAGTCCCGGGATCGGTTCACATTCTAAAATCACACCAAATAAGATGCAACGAAAAATAAATATTAGAATTTTTAATTTAATGGTTTGTGAGCTCTAGGCCGAGGGTAAATAAAACAACTAAATGTCTTATATTCCTTTTTTGTTTATTTTTGTCGATATTTCGCCTTTAATCTAAAGGCATCTTCAGGACTGCAAAAAACACAATATGCATACATATATCGTTACAAATAATTGTTTAAAAACGTTCAACAAAACACAACTTAAAATCTTGGCTTTGCCTGATCGACTAAACATATGTGCAAAAAATGTATTAACAAACAGAATTGGTGACAAAAAGTATAAACATGAAAATGTAAACAATTCAAAATACAGTTATCGTAAACAAAAAACATACAAACAACAATACATGAAGCGATGAACATTAAGACGAACAATGTGTGTATGTATCATCCCAGTATTACATTATTGTTATCCAAAGAAGTGTTGTTAGCGGACCGACGATTAGTTTCATGAACACCTGATACCTACACTATTGATTGTTGTTGTAGGTGAGAACTAGATTGCGATAAACATGAGCGCAATTGTCGGTGCCTGTTTTAAAATTCATTCTTTTATTATTAGGGGTGTTCATGATATGTAGCATCTCTAAAATATATCGTTTACTATAATTTTTCTCTTCTTGTAAGATTGCTACATTTTCAAAGTCAGGATAGTGTCCCGTATCCTTACAGTGAGATGACAAGGCCGTCTTATTGTCCGAAGAATACTTGTTTAATGACGCACATACGGTTTTTGTTGTTGTTGTTGTTATAACCGCAACAAATTCCCCGGAGTTTTTGGGGAATGATGCGGGAGTGACAGACCTTGGCCAGATATGAATCTGGGACATTCCGATTACGTAGACCCGACTGTCGTGGGAACGAGGCGATCTGTCACCACATACGGTAATTTGATTTGGTTTCCTACTTTTTTTGGCATAACAGTCTTCAAGAAACTTGCCTTTAAATAATAAAATATATACATTTATATCTTTTAAGTTATAGAAACTAGTTTTGAGAAAATTGTCTCTTACGACGTTATTTGAGGCGATCTTTCAATTGTTTTCCAAACACGAATCACAATTGATAAGTAATGCCGAATTTCCACTAGACATTGAAATGGCGAAAAATTGGCGCCATTTAAAAAATGCCATGTGGAAATGAACTTAATGGATATTTTTTGAACGTAATGACACGATTATTTTTCAATGCCCAACTTTGTCATTACAATTTTTGCCATTTAATGCCGAGTGGAAATCCAGCATCAGGGATCACTTTTTTGAATCTACAATTGTTAATAAATGAGTTACAATATTTGTAGTAAACATTTTCCGAACGTCAGGAAGTATTTTGCTTATTGGGATCTTTCTACATAAAAAACACCCCAAAATAAAAATCTTCGAAATGCTGGCAATATTTAGTTTTTATCGCAAAACTCTATTCATTTTCCGCGGCGAAAATGAAACACTAGTTTTTAGTTTTGCATGTATTTTAATAAAAATATAAACACATTTTAAGGTAAAATTACACTACAAAATATCAATAGGAGTGAATATTGTTTAATATTAAGACTTAATTAGCAAAATTGTTTTATAAAGGACTTTTGAACAAACTACATATGGGCGTTTCCATCATGTCGAACGTGACCATCGTACACATTCAAACTGAAAAAAAAAACCATAATCTAAAACTTTTTTTATTTTGACAATAGTATTAACTTATAGCTCTCAATTAGCCCTATAATTGGTGCTAAAGTTGATTTTGGTTAACGTTTCGTTTTCAAGATAACTGCAAAAAAACCAAGGCATTCGCACGCGACAAAAACAGAAGTGGTTTTTTCGCGGCCAATAATTGAAACGACGATTTCAGCGAAACCTGGGGCAATATTTCAACTGGACTAATTTCAGAATGTTGTGCATTGATGTCTCTAAAACTGGTTTTATTTTGACCAAAAAATAATTTATACTTATTTTTAAATTTAATTTTAATCACTGTCGCACGGGTAATGTCGCATGCCACATTTTTTCCATCATTATATTTTTGTTGATATTGGTTTTAAACGAATATTTAACGCAAAAAAAATATGATATTTATGTAGAATATACTTTTTATTTTGACTTCAGCGCCACATAGCGGGTCAATTTTTGGAAATCTATGACTTGCGATGTTTCAACCACACATGCCAAAATTGAGCCAAATCGGACCATAAATACGGGTTTTCAAAATATCTTGCCACTGGCGCCACCTAGCAAGACCATTTTTCCCAAAAATGTTTCTGTTTACATAGCCAGCATATATTGCAAAAAGCAGTCAAATTGGCCCATAAATACGTTAGATATATGACTTTTGTTTTTTTCTTCGCGGTTAACATTCTGGTGGAAACGCCCATATGTTTGTTGTGAAGAAATTTTAGATGGAAAGCTGAAATAAAAGTTCTTTGAATGTGTATCCACTGAATTTAGAGCGAATTCGGCAAAAATAGTTTAAATATGTTATAAAATCATTTCTTTATATCTAAATACTACGTACCTAGGTGGTTAAAATTCGGTTACTTAATTTGCATTTACATTACAAATGAATTGAACAATTGAAATTTTTGATAATCTAAAATTTCAAGAAATCCGAAAATTTGTTAACCGACAAAATTATTCACTTGGTTTTACATAACTTTGTCGGAAAAAATAATTATGATAATTCGTATATACATACAGTGGCGGACAAAAGTTTACATACAGAGAATTTCGCACAATGTATGCAAAGTTTTTTATTTTAATTTCTTTTAACTAAAAATAGTCCTAAGAATATAGTCCTTACTACAACAAAATAAATACAAATAGAATCTCTAAACTTTCTGTAAAACTCAGGAAAATTCAATAAATTTTATTAAAAATTTTCAACTTTCTCAGATTTTCTTAGAAAATTTTTGTGTATGTAGTTTTATAGCCCATTCAATTCTAATATAACACAATACAAGTTTCATGTGGCTACAAAATTCCGTTAATTTTTGAAAATTTTTTTGTTGGTGTTGTGCATTTTCTTCCTTATAAAGAAATTGTCGAACATACTTTGTATGGAAGAAAACGTGACACTGTCAGCAAAAAAAATTATCAAAAATCAACGGAATTTTTTATAAACTTCAGACTTGCACTAAAATTTAATAAGCTACAAATCTGCATAATCAAAATTTTTCTAAATAATCTGATTTGAAAGTTGAAAAATTGTATGCAAATTTATTGAATTTTCCTGAGTTTTTATAAAAAATTAGTTAAAAGAAATTAGGGCCCCTATTATGATTCACAACTTTGATGATAGTGTAAATGGGTATTGTGGAACACAACTCAACTCCACTCTGAAAAGATAGTTGTCTGTAAGTTGTCTGGCACCAGTATCATCAGCCTCGTCGGTAAAGATAATTCGTACCTGATTTCCATTTTTTTAGCTTTAAATTATTGTAATATCATTAAAATAATATAATACAGTATTAAAATATAAAAATTTGCATCAAATTGCCATGTTGACCTAGTTGGCTACACTCAACTGAAAACAGTTGTGAACGGCAATACCAATAAATAGTTGAGTTGTCCACAAGTTGAGTTGTGAACCATAACAGGGGCCTACAATAAAGAGCTTTGCATACATTGTTAAAAACTCTCTGTATGTGGACTTTTGTCCGCCACTGTATGTAAATACAAATGCTATTTTCTAAATGAATAAATAACTTAAAACTGGGTATTTTTAAATAAAGCACACGCTTTTTTTCTATAATAAAATGTATTCATGAATTAACCAAAACTGAAATCTGTAGAATGCAATGTTTACTGAGACGCATAGCACCGAAATAATGATGTTTTGTAAAATATTAAAACTAAACATTATCAGTTCCAATTGCTACAAATCCGTGCAAATTATCTAAGTTTCTCCAAAATTAAAAGCAATGCATTCGAATATGAATTTTAATTTTCCATTTTTTTTTTCGTTTCATCCCCAGTACTTTCTTTGATTTTACATTATATACATAAATAATTTTTTTTTAATAAATAACATTTATTATTATGCTACACACATTCATTTATGCTTCGCTGTTATTTCCATATTGGCTCATATCTCCTCTTTATCATTTTAATTTTTTACAATTTTCCGTCGAATTGAGTCTTTACGAAATAAGTGACTAGATTTCCTTTTCCTTTGACATAAGTTAGGCCGCGGCACTCGCATTCGTAGCCAGCAGCCATCAGTATTTTTGCTGTATTCTCTGTCGTCTATAAGGAATTTAAAATAAAATTAAGTACGTATTAAAATCCCATTATTTTTTTTACTTTAGCATATCTACGATACTGAAGTATGTATATTCACCCTCATTGCGAGAGTCGTGTGGAATGCAAGTCGTTTTTTGAGAGTCGAATCGTATCGAAAATTTCCCGTCATTGCCTAAAATTTCCACTCGACTAGTGTATTAAAACGAAAAAACTTGGCAGCACTGTATAATTTTCGACGAATTTCGTCGTTTACTTATTTCAGCACGACTGTAGATAATGCTAGTGTTGTCGAGTCGTGAAATTTTGTCTAATTTACGACTTACGCAATGAGGCTGATTAATTTTATGAAAATATACACACATTACGTTATGGACCATTGCTTAATCTATCGTGGTCTAATTTCTCATGATGTGTTTGAAATTATACCTTCGAAACAATTCGGATTCAGTGATTGATTTGTCCTAAATCTGACGAAAATCTAGCTACCATGGATTTAGCAATATTCCTAATTAACAGGTCTGTTCTGAGATGGTAACAGTAAATAAAATTCCTGTCAATTTTTAATCCCTTTTCGCATTCTGTGCATTCTTGTAACCGGTAAATTTGGTTACCATCTCATAGGCTGAAAACAAAATATTGCCCCGTAAAATATGCAATACCAGAATTTCCATAAATCTTCATAGCTGAAATGCTGAATATATTGACTGCATTAATAACGTTCCTAGAATTGCGGCGACAAGAATTGGTAAACTTTCTTGTAAGTTGGCGGTGGGCAAATTCTCCGACAGGGCGAGAAATGATGTATTCTGGAACGGTTTTCCGCAATTCCTTGTCAAATTTTGGGTTTGGCTTTTCGAACGGAAATGACACTGAAGATTGCACAGCGCCAAATTTTCAATAGTTCTGTTAATTAAAACCAAAAGGGCAACAAAAACCAAAATCGCATGCTAACTTCACTCAGCAAGCCTCTTTCAGCAAAAAAAGTTCTGATACGATCTACTCACAAAAAATAAAGACTTCTAAATTAAGTTAGCCGCTCACAGCTGCCAACGACAACTGCGTACAAAAAAGTTGCTGCGTGTAAATGAAACGAGCAACACCAAAAGGGAATATGAAAAATCGCGTCGACAAAACTTTCCGTGTATAAACGCAATCTAAGGGCCGTTTTTTAAGTAGCTTTTAAAATTTATCTGCCCTTTAAAAACAAATTTTGTTTTCAAGAAATGTGTTTCAGATATATTCTAAAAGGTACTTGAGAAAACGGCTCTAAAAAATATAATTAAAAAGCTCGTAATTTTTACGAAAGTTTATTGTAATTTCTTTAAATATTGCACAAAGGTTGAACTTTGGATTTATAAGGTTTTTGTTAAAGAATGAACTATAGTTTTATAAAAAATAACTAAGTTAAAGAAAAAAGTGAAAACTTGTCAATTTTGGTGCGGCTGTAATTTTTTCGACAACTGTATTCGACCGAAAATTCATATTTTTCAAAATGTCATTCATACATTGTTAAAACATTTGTTAAAATCTGAAACAAATTGTAAACATAAATATTTATTAACAAATCTTAAACAGACTTTATAAATTCACTGCAAGAAAATCTGTGAGATGCTCAATTATATCAAATTAAGAAAAAAATGTGAATGAAATTTATCTAATTTTACTGTTTTAAGAAATTTATATAAAACTGAGCAATTTTTCCACTCCTATTGCAGGACATAAAATAGTTCTGTTTTTGTTTTATAAATTTTGACCACTTACATCTTTGACGCGATAACTCTTGGCTTAATTGTTTGTATTTTAATATATAGATTTAATATATAGATATTAAACTAATGGCCTTATTCACAAAAAATAAAATATATTTTAAGTGACATTTTCAAACAAATTTCCGATTTATAAGCAATAAAAGTCTTTATTTTTTATGAATCTGGCTGTAACAATTTAAGGACTGTTTTAATATTCAAAAATTTATAATTATACATTATTTACACGAATTTTTCTATGAAATATCCTCAAAATTGGTTTTCTCAAGATACATTTTACACAAACACAATCAATTTACTACGGTTGAGACTAGAATTTTAAAATTTTCTGTACAACTATTACGTTGCCACTTAGTAATTTCATATCCCTTTTTTGTATGATGGAAGAATACATAAAAGAATTTTACAGTGTCTACATAAAACATTTGTACATAAAATCTCTTTCATCATAAGAAAAGAAAACAAACAGAAGCAGAGCATTAACTACGCAACAATCACTTCTCAATAATGTCAATTATTAGAACTCTGATCAGAACTACTAGAGCTTTGAATTTTCAAAACTCACAATTTCTTGAGACCTTGATGAGCTGAAGTGTTCTGAATTTTTAAGTTGGCTAACAAATTAATCAGAATAATTTTTAGAACTTTTCTTCTTGGCATCAGAACTACTACAACTCTAAATTTTAGATTTTGATGGCCTATGGCTTTTGTTTTTGAGTTTGCAAAAAAAGTTGTGGAGATATTTTGCAGCTTATTTATAGGGTTATAACATTTCTTCTTTAAATTGTAATTTAAAAAAAAATTTAATATCGTAACTAAAAAAAAATTAATATAATGTTTGGGAACTGTAGAACCCTTTATTTCTTGTGAGTAGATCGTATGAGAACTGTTTTTGTTGAATAAAAGCTTGCTGCATGAAGTTAGCATGCGATTCTTGTTTTTTTTTTGCTTTTTCAGCATCAATTAACGGAACTATTGAAAATTTGATTAGGGGACTGTAGAACTATTGCCTTGCTGTCAGAAACTCTGATTAAAAAGTAATTTGAAAAAAGGCTTGCCAACTTTATACGAGTTGACAGTGAGACATCCATGATAAGTGCTCTCTTTGATAGCACGGGCCGACATTTTTCTGACCCTGGGATCAGCTTACACTTTTCCAAAGGTTTTTGATGCGCTGAATCTGAATCCAGAATCAGTTTTGCTCGATTGGCTCAGGTTTTCGAGACATGTATTTGAGCCTGAACATGCGAAAACCCCGATTTTTTTACTATATTCGTTATGCATTTTCATCAAGAATAACTCGTTTTTTTTAGAAAACTGATTAAACTATTTGAAAGTAAAATATTTCCCCTTGATAATGCTTTTTCACTCAACCAGATATCTTGTTCTAAACCTGAGATATTGTCCATTGAATTTTATGAGTTCTGCGACATTACTTCTTTGCACAAATGCTTGAAAAATACAACACGAAAAAAGATACAGACTTTATTTACATAATGAATTTCTTTTCATTTTCTTTCATACTTGAATATAAAAGGCAATGTATGTTGAATTCAATCATTCTAAAATGAAATTCCTAGAGAATTTCTCAAATTTAATGGTTAAATTCTTAAACGAAATAAGTTTTCTCTATGCACGCGCTGTTAAGCGTTTAATAAGCGCTCATGTAACATGTCGCAATGGCTCACATATACACATACATTCATTATGTAAATAAAGACGCCTAAACGTATACTACAAAGCTGTTTTTTTTCGTATTGTATCTTTCAAGCATTTGTGCAAAGAAGTAATGTCGCAAAACTCATAAATGTCAATGCATAATATCTCAGGTTTAAAAAAAGATATCCGGTTGAGTGAAAAATCGTTATAAAGGGGAAATATTTAACTTTCAAATGATTTATTCAGTTTTCTAAAAAAACGAATTATTCTTGATGAAAATACATGACGAATATAGCAAAAAAATCGGGGTTTTCGCATGTTCAGGCTCAAATATCTCGAAAACCGGAGCCAATCGAGCAAAACTGATTCTGGATTCAGATTCAGCGCAACAAAACCTTTTAGAAAAGTATAAGCTAGTCCCAGGGTCTGAACTTTTTTTAAATTTTGTAGGCCTGTGTAATTTGTATTAGCGTCAAAGCTTTCGTATTGCTCTTTCCCTCTATGCTTGTTCTTGGTTGATTTCTTCAGCTAGCAATCAAATTAAGCCGTCTCGCTCATAAAATCCTGGTAGCCATGTTGCCCATCACTATATAATGCGAATATGTTGAAGTCAATTTGTACAAATTGCTTAATTTCTTTTTTATACCCGAGCGAATTTGTGCACAAGGGTATTATAACTTTGTTCGCACAACGGTTGTTTGTAACAGCCTAAAGGAATCGAGAGAGATACATATATACATATGTATACCAAAATGCTCAGAATGAAAAGAGAAATCGATTATGCCGGTCTTTCCGGCCGCCCGTGTACACGATAACTCTAGCAAAAAGCGAGATATTCAAACGAAATTTAATATGTAATTTGCCCTTCTTGAAAGGTAGGTCGGTATTGAAAATGGGCGAAATCGGACGGTAACCACGCCCACCTCACATATAATGGTATTTTACAGAAAGGTAAATTATTAACTGCTGAAGCTAATTCTTTCAAAGTCGATTTTGTAATAATCTCTTGGCAATAAATAACATTATTACACATCTTATCTATTTATACCAATCATTGTTCAATTATTTCATTAAGTCTAACTGAGAATATTATCGAAAATACTTCAAATCGTGGAAAACACTCCTGCTTATCAGAAAGGTGAAAACACGATAATTTATACGTGCGCCGGGTGTATGAAGTTCGGTTTCGCCCGAAATTATATTTGTTTACTTGTTTTACCTGCAGTCGTCCCATCACCCCGCAGGAATCCATACGCGACGCAACATTTACTGTATTGCTCCAGATGTCGTATTGAGGTTTTTGTGCACCAATAACTCCTGCAATGACGGGGCCATGGTTGAGTCCGATACGCAACCGGAATCGTTGAAACGATTCACGATTAATTGAGTCTAATATTGACATTAGAGCTATAGCAAATTCTACCAATATGGTGACATTATGCTCTTCAGTGCGCTTCTCATCCTTCGTTAACGGAAGTGCATATACGCCAAGAGTTGATAGTGTTGTCGGCAAAGCGATTGGTGCCATTCCATTTGATAGCGGAAACGTCATTGAGCGCAAAGGAAATTAGATTAAAGCAGTCGTTAGTCAGGTTGAATATGCCAATCAAACCAAGTTTTTTTAAATAAAAAAAAA
Organism: Rhagoletis cerasi; assembly: GCA_029783565.1. NCBI lineage: Eukaryota > Metazoa > Arthropoda > Insecta > Diptera > Tephritidae > Rhagoletis > Rhagoletis cerasi. Next base: position 7,342 of record JAPVRG010220559.1, on the reverse strand, counting down.
GACGGAATAAGTGAATAACAGCTACGGTTAGCATAGTGACATATCGACACCTGAAATGCAAAAAGCCGTAATTAGCAAATTTTTTTTTTGCATAACACCATGTAGTTTTTGTTATTTGCTGAAATGCATCACAATCAATCAAAATGTGAATTTTAGATTTTTACTTTGTTACGGCCTTTTGCATTTCAGGTGACGATATGTATGTACATATGTTTCTATGAGGATATAAATATATGTATATATGTTAATAAATGAAGTGTGTTTGTGAATCAGGCGTTTTCAGCAGCTGACACGTTAGGCTTTAGAAAAACGTTAAGCTAACAACTTTTCCTACATTCGCTACTAAAGTCATAGGTATTATTTAGAAGCGCTAAGGACTTTTAAGTGCGAATTGTGATTAAAAAGTTATTTTAATAAGCTGTAAATGTAAACTTACCGCAAAATTACGCATCAGCTGCATTCGTGGCATAGAAAGAGCAAAATGCTAGTGGTTAATAAGCCTTAAAAGTCAATATATTTTGTGAATAATGTTTTTAGACCAGTGATAAAGTGTTGGAAAATGATTTTAAGAATAGGCATGTATGCATGTAAGTATTCTTACCATGGCGCCATCCTCCTTGCCTGGTCGCAGACCAGACGCGCACATATAGGTGCTTGCAATAGTTTTGATTTTTTCAATGCCACTAAATTTGGGTTTCAGAAGCAACTAAAAAAATTAAGTTAGAAATGTCACCATTTATTGAAAAAAATCGCTTCAACTATCAGACATCGATTATAATTACCTTATCAAAATCGCAAATAATCTCATTTAGCAAGCGCAAACACTCAAGTCCTTGTTTATTGACATCAGTCTCATCATAGAATTCCTTATAATTTGGTATCGAAGCAAACATCACAGCTACGCAGGAATAGCTCTCGTGATACAACTCAGTTGAGCGCTCTTGGTGAAGAAAATGTGCGGCCACGTGAGCGGGTAAAATGTTTTCTAGAAGAATCTGAAATTTTTACAGAACAAATATTTCTCGGAATGTTTTATCCGAATGTGCGTGCATGCCTGTATTACCTTATTGATGCCACGCATTGTTTCCACTTCTTCTTGCTCCACCTTTAATTTCGCCTTCCACAAAAAGTCTGTGCGGGCGACATATTCACCCTGACGGTCTAGCGTGTGTAGCACTGCAACCACCAGAAGTAATAAGAGGAATCCTTTAAGCTCTATTGGCAAACTAAAAAACATACGCCGAAAAGTAGGAAATTTCAGTTCGTGGAAATTAATGAATATATGTATGGATGTGTAATGACTTACGCATTAATTTGTTGCAAATTAAATAATATGTATAGGTCACTAAAGCCCAGTCCAACTATTTGAGCGATGAGAGCCACAATCATGGTGATCAGCTTAAGAATGAAGCCAGAACGTAGGAAAGCGGAGACTGCTGCCAGGCTAATGGCACAGCAAAATAAATAAATAGGCGCATAATCCACTTGATTTGAAGTATATAAAGGAACTTGAATATTAGTATAAATAATGTCTGGCAAAGATGTGTCATTGATTATAGATGATAGTGAGTCGGTTAAGTTACTTTCTTTCTTTATCGATTCAATGTTTATATCGGACACAAAATTTATCTACAAGGGAGAAATAAAGGTTCTAGTTATTATAAAAGTCAGTATAAGCATAATTCGTAAGAGCATACTTACCACGCTGAATACGGCGCACGCAGATATTAGTATATTTACTATAATGAAAATAGCGAGTCGAAGGTATCGACTACTGGCCACCACTTGGCCAGGACCATTGCGGTCTGTTGTTGACGCATTCATTTCGGGCACCTGGATGTTGCTTAGGTACAAAAACAGCGCAAGTGAAATAAAGCTGGCTGCTAGTGAGCCGATCAAAGCTATATTTCTGTATGGAGCAAAATAGGGTATACATAAATACATATATGTAGGTATATGTATATAATTTTTAAATTCAGTAAACTGCCACCGCAATGTAACTCACTTTTCAATGACTATTAGCTGAATTACGGCGATTGAGATAAAAAGTACAAACGCGCAAATCAAATCGAAACGAAAATGCGTATCTGGTTGGGCGCGGTACATTGCTTCGCGCAGTGTGTTACGGTACCACATTGTGAACGGTTTCAGTTCCGTAGGGGGTCCAAGGAAATTGAAATTGAAACATTTACGCTCCGGTGGCAATAGATTGGATTCAATCATGGCAATGCTCTATAAAACAAACACACAAGCGTTCAAGGAGATAAAAATAAATATGTAAATAAGAAAAAATTTAGAAAAAGGACAACGGCTGTAGTAAAATGCATTTTTTAAAGCACATTTATGCAGTATCTAGCCTATAATCCATCGGCTGGCGTGACAAAAGAAAAGTTTGTACTATAAATGATGCACCGTTTGGCTGGAAAGCGAAAGTTTGCCATTGCATCTTCTGGCACCTTAATATACTCGAAGTTTTACTTTAAATTGAGTTATGCTGAAAAGTTGAAAGTTTCGGATGTCAATGAATTTGATTTGTGCGCATACAAAGGCACTCACACATTGGCATGCAGACCGATAAACCTTTTTTTTTCTTTTGTCTGGTAAACCGAAGTTGCTGTGTGACTAGATGTTTCATTTAAATATTGTATGCATATAAACGTTCGATTACACCTACCGCTAGTCCTATATTTTTGACTAATTTCGATTCTGCAATGTTGGCGAATGGTTTATCAGCACCCCAGCACTCTACGTATTTTGTCATTTTGGAGGAGGGACGATTACGAGTAACATGACCTAAAATAAAGTATATAATATGTATGTACTATGTTCAATGCAATAAAGGAATTCGTTTTCACAATATGGTATTTTTTGCTATTTTAAATTAAAATTATTTTTCCTTTTTTTGTTTCTACTATGCTCTCAAAAATGGGTAAGACTTATTTCTAATCATTATTGATTATACATACATATGAACAAATTCATGTCTTGAATTGCTTTTTTGTGTGCTTCATTCTGGAAGCCGCATTTATATGTAATGTACCATAAGCAGTATAAGCTTACGCATGTTACACTACCTACAACGTGGCTAAAGCAATACTTTTCTCTTTCCCAACATTCTCATCAGGTCCTAATCAAAAATTAATTGTAGTTTAAAAAAAAAAAAACAAATGGTACAATACATTATACTAAAGCCAGTCTAAGGACTCACGATTATTGTAAAAGAGCAGATATGGTTTGCTACAGTCTAAGTGCCATGTACCCTGCCAGCTATTGGAAGATAATTTTACCTCCTATCGGCACAATGTCTCTATTTCGTAACTATTGGAAGTTAATAAGAGGACTTCTGGCTTTATCGTACAAGTTACATTCATTCTTATTGAAGTAGTTTCTAATTGCACACTTTCAAAGAAATGTAACATCGAATTATTCTTTTGCGATAGAAATTTTTCATGAAATGTACACATCTATACGGATAGGATGAAGAATGACGAAGAACCAACAAAAATAACCTTTTTGTAAAAGTTTGAAAAAAAGTTACGCAGGGAGCTCCGAGAAAAAAACCAATTCGTACTGGGGGGAGCAACAAAAAAATGCATACATTTATATGGAAAACTCCATGTCAACTTAATTATGACTACGATCAAAAATTAGTTTCTAAATTTTTTTCGTTATTTTATTCGGTTGAGTTGAAAAAAAAAAATTAAAAACCAAATTTTTATCGCATTCATAATTGGGTTGACATGGAATTTTCCATATATGTATAATAATAATATAATAATTTGGCGCTTACACATATGTTAGTGTTTGGCCGAGCTTCTCCTCCATATATGTATATGTAAGTTTTTTCCTCAGTACAAATTGTTTTTTTTCTCGGATCTCCCTGCGTGAGGTTTTTGAAAAATGAAGTTAAAATATTATAACTACCCCGTTTTTGTATACGAAAGCTCATTGCATATAGCGATGTATATTTGATTTTCCAAAAAAAAACCTTAAAAGTCATATGCCTAATATACATACATACATATGTATGTATTGATGTGGCCACATCATTTGTTTTTCATTACTTACCAGCATGGCTGCGAAAGCTCTCTCCACTGTGTATGGACAGTTTGCGACCATCCATAAAGGCGCCTGACGAACGTCTTCTGTCCGCGAACGAAATAAGACCTATAAACAAAGTAAATTAATGTATGTATGTACATACATACACACATATGTATGTAGATCTAATGTAAGTAATGCAAATTTCGAAAAGTCATAAGGCCGTGTCACACGATTGGTGCATTTGTACAGATTTGTACATTTTTTTATTGGGCTATTGGTACCCTCAAAACAATGTGAAGTACATTAGATAGACATATTATCTGAGCAATGCTTCTTTATACAAACAGCTTAAGAAAAGCCACGTACAGTTTTAAAATCATTCAATCTCGATTAATAAGCATTATCAAGGTCTAAAGTAGCGAGTATTCATAAGACAGTAACTAACAAAGATTGAACTTGGGATCTCACCTTGCACCGACAGCTTCCGTCGAATTTTGTCTGGCCCCTCAGTGATAGACAAATTATTAGAATTAGCTGCTGTTGGAGCGACTAAATTGTTTGAAGCATTGTTGTTGGTGTTAACCTCGTTGACATTATTATTGCAACCTGATTCCGTCGCATCGCCATTGCAGGCATTTGCGTTCATTGCTACTGCGCTTGGTAATGATAACGATGACTTATTGCCAACTGTTTGAGCATCTTCCAATGTTGTATTTGAATCGTTACTGCTTCGATGTTTATTTTGCTCTAATGGATTTGATGTCTGAGCCAGTATATCATCTTCATCTTCTTCGGACAGTTCTTTTATAGACATAGATGCAGTTATCATCGGGTCTTGGCTGTTAGTGGACGACGGTGACAGTTTTCCACGTTCAAGTGCAAAAATCCCAGTACTTAGGCCGCTAATAGCGCCGGTAGAAACTGCATCTTCTTGATTTGGTGTCTTCTGCCCACTAGCTAAAGCTATATTCACGTTCGAGATGCTGGTGGGAGCTGGCTTTGGTAGAAGCCGTTCGGTAACTTCGCAGTCGTTAAGCTGGGCCTCCGTAGAAGATGTTATCTCGATCACTTGCGGCACGCCAATTGGATAGGGTATTTTCTGTAGTAAAGGGATGAGTTTATTTCATTGGGACATATGTACGTTAGTATAAAATCTCAATCGAATTCTACGACAAATTTGTAAATATCAGAAGGTTTAAAAGGACCACCTTGGATACAGTTTACAACCATATTTCGAAGGGAATCTTTGAGAACAAGAAGCAACAAACAGTGAAAAGAACACATCTTTCCAATTTAGGAGGTGCGTCTGCATTAATTCTGTCACAAAACGTAATTTCATAAGAAACGTATTCATGGCCGAAATATCTGTGGAGATTTGTAATTGCCTGACGAGGGTCGACTGCTATTAGAAAGAAAACTTCTTCTATCGAAGCTGGTATCTACCTAGTGGCGGTATGCGTATCTAGCTTATCGGCAAAGGCGGTCCCTAATTAACATGTACGACTTTTTAATCTTTAATGGCTTTAAAATGGAAAACTAGTAAAGAAACGCTATTTTAGTACATACCTTTGGGGGCACAATGAGATATGTTTCGATTTTGTGATCTGCCAAATAACTGTCCCGACTGGCACCATTTCCCTCTTCAACCTCAAATTTGTCACCAAGGAATTGTAGAGTTTGTTTAGTGATGTGAACTCGCCTGTAAAGAACAAATTACGTCAAAACCAAGAATATTTGACAAATGAATGTAAACGTTTTCAGACCAATTAGTGCTTAAGTACATATGTATGTATAAAGAGCTATCAGTAAAATGTTGCTCATACGCTTCGGTGGCCTTTATGATTTAGCAACACATTAGATGTGTTCACGTATTCTCCCATGATGAAACGAATACAGAAGATGGCGCTGATTGTGATTCCGTTGACCCTCTCTTGAAAATTTTGACAGAATCTGCTGTTTGTGTGACGTCACAAAAGATTTTATTCACATTCTAACGGCTGCGTGTTATAGGGACCTTATACGGTCAAATTGTTTGATCAAATTGCGTGTCTGTGTAATTTGATGCTTTGACTTACACGCGTCAAAAAACCATCAAATTTTAGTTTTTCGTTTTTGTTGAAGTTGTAAAGCCATCAAACTCATACATGTGACACATAACTACAAAATTTCACTAAAGTTCTAATACATACACACAATTTGATTAAACAATTTGACCGTGTAAGGACCGTATAAATCGTTGAATTTGTTTTCTCTCAATTCTCTCCACCGTTAAATCTGTTATGACGTCACAGTCGAGATACTCTCCCGAATTTCACATCAATCAGCGTAATCTTGTATTCTATCAGTCTTGGAATTCTCCAACAAAATACTACCCAGTAACTTGCTAGCAACTTAATTTCCAAGAACCGCTCTGAATGAGAGAACTATCAAAAAAATAACGAAAACGCTAACCTTGCTAGTAGTTATTAGTTTTATGAAATTTTAATTAAAGTTTTATTTTGGCACTTCGACTTTTAAATTCCAAAAATGTGTAAAATGCAAGAAGCAGCATGTAAACAGCTGTTTTTCTTACTGGCGAATTATTACAATAAAAATTTTTGCAGTAAAATCCCAGTAAATCTTGCAAGCTCAGCTGTCATTTTCGCTCTCTCAACTTCCCCCACTTTGCTAGTTTTTGCGTACGAAAACGCAAAAACACGAAAACTCTTAGCAATTATTACTGGATTTTGCTGGAAATTTACATATGTATGTACTATAAATGTATGTACGTATTTATGTGTGTAGATATTTTCCTCTCAAATCAGAAGAAGAAATTAATTATGTTTTTGTACCCATTTTCCATCAAAATCCAGTGACAATTATTACAAGTTTTTATGTTTTGCAGTTTTCGTACGCAAAAACTTGCAAGAAATTTGCAAAGTAGGGGCAATTGAGAGAGCAGAAATGACAGCGTTACGTTTTAAGAACGAAAGACGACACAGAATATGGCACAACGCCAATACCGGTTTGTCTCCAAAACAAATTTGACAAGGGATGGCGGTAAATCGTTCCACATTATATCACATTACGCAATAACTTTGAATTAATATACTTTTGAAGTACGTGTCCGTTTGAGTTACTGAAATCGTGCGCAACATGCATGTATATATGTATGTACATATGGGTAAATCCTGGGTAACGGACGCGGCATAAACAGTTAAGTACAAAGATACGAGTTACCGACGCGACAGATTTTCCCCAATAAATAAAATATTGTAATGATGTTTATTTAACCAAAAATTATGTATAACGTCGTATG
>JAPVRG010220549.1:0-14131 GCA_029783565.1 Rhagoletis cerasi | reverse complement strand
ACAATCACCCTGTCAAGTTGAAATGGCGGCAAATCAGCCGCTCTTGATAGGAGTATGTTTGTATAAGGAAATGGATAAGCAACAACTGCTTTCGGGGTGTACATAGCTCAGTGGTTAGCGCTTCTGGCTTTGAACATCGATGATGAGGGTTCGATTCCTGCTGAAGTCTAGAAAAAGAAGTCTGATGAGGAGATGTGGTGATCTCCGAAATAGCAGCTATAACTTCTACCGCTTAGACTTTGTTGCTTTTCCAATTTTTCCTAAAAAATAAAATCGTGGTACAAAGCTCAAATAACACTGTTGAAAATAAATGTAAATACGCCACATAAATAATAACAAATAACTTATAATTTATTTTTCATTCACTGATGCCAAATACCCATGGCACCACACAGCGGACGCCACCAGGCACATTCCGCTTAAACGATTTGAGGCCGTGATTAGCTCTCTCGGAGAGGTGACGTGAATTGCCCACCAGGATCGTGCGATTAGACCCCGCTAGACTTTTTCTTTTTAGGATTGCCCAAAGGCACTATGCCAATAAGCCACTATCGAGCGATGCCCTTAAAGCCAACATAACCCAGGCCATCGCTCAAATTCAGCCGGATTTATACGGCAAAGTGATTGAAAATGGAACTACTCGGATCCGTGCCATCATAAGAAGCAGTGGCGGATATTTAAACGATGCTATATTCCGTACATGATGACATTCGTGCACCTTTCAAATAAAAAAAGGTTTTCGTTGAAAGCTATAGGAAATTATTAGTTAAATGCGACTCGCAAAAAAAGCGGTGTGAACTGCTCGAACATCCATCGGAGTTTATAAAGCATATTCCACAAGCTGCCTTGGCCTAGAGTGCAAACTCATAAAGAAGAACTTTGTGACCGATGGCGGTAAGGTTATTATGAAGAGAGCGAAAAATGACACTGGAGATGGCACAACGCCGAAACCGGTTTGTCTCCAAACCAACCAAATATATCGATAAATATATAATTGAGAATATCGATTATTATATAAAAATATCGACCACCGCGTTGATATCGAAACCAGTTTGAGTATCGATAAATTTATCGAAAAAGAAACTGAAAATTATTTTAAAAGTGCATCGTTCATAAGTGCGGCGATTTAAGGTTTTTTCGGTAAATATATCGAAAACGACATCGATTAAATCAATAACTATGAAGCTATTGATAAATGTGTTCCTACATATATATATCGACAAGGATAGCAATGCTGATATTTTCTTTTTGGTTGTTGTAGTTTCTGAGAGGGTGGGTGTATGATGTATTTTCCTTCGAAAAATGACACTGAAGATGGCATAACGCCGAAACCGGTTTGGCACCAAACCAAATTTGACAAGTGATGAGGAAATTCGTTCCAAAATACATAACACTGATATTCATAAAAAAAATATAAATGTACCTATAAATATTTCGATCAATTTTTATATCGATGAAGAATTTGATAAACATATCAAAAACGATGCCCATAAGAGTATCTAGAACGTTTGCGATACATAAATCGATCGTTGTTGGGATAACAATAAATAATCGTATGCATACGAAGGCGAAGAATCTGTGACAAAAATATGAAAAATAGTTAACTTAAATTAAATGTAAAAAAAAAAATCCATTAATATGAAGAAGCGATTTTCGCAAAATATGATAACAGTTCATTCGTCGATAAATTTAGCCCCACTCCTGTACTGGAAATACAGGGCAACTACATATTTCTACATATTTATTACCCATTTTTGGCGCATAAGCATATTTTTAGAACTCACTCAAATATTAACAATTCGATGAAAAAAAAATATTTTTTCGCTGTTGCCAATGGATGTGCTTGGGTTCTAGCTTATATAAAAATAATATTGAAGTCAACTTTTTTAAGTAGATATGTGTATATTATTATTTATTTATATATAAATAGTCAATTATAAAAACTTTTTCTTGACACAATATATCAGGTAAAAGAACGAAAAACTTGCAAATGAAATCTAAATTCAAAGATGTGTGCAATTTGCGAATCAAAAAGAATTAAACCAGTCGCATTTTTATCAAAAGATTTACTAGTTAGTATACACTAAATGCCCGAAATATGTAATGCATAAAAACTAAAAGCATTAAAAATTTATTTCTCTAATTTATCTAAAAACAAGTGCAATTTTAACCCTAACGATTAGATTTAACTCATGAAAAAAAAAAAATTGTAATAAAAATGCATATAATTTACATTCATATACTAAATATTTATGCTTGAGAGCGATTCTAGTTATAAGCCAAATTATTTTGCTTTCATAAGCAATTGTCTACTGACACTGATATTCTTGATTTCTTTTTGCTTACACTTCATTTAATTCAGTTTATTAGGAAAAAAATTCGTTTAAGTGGTTTTACGTTCCTCTAAGCTTTGTTTTTTATAATACCCTTTGCTTTTTATAATACTTTTTTCATTAGAATTTTCTTTACTCTTCATTTTCCCTTGCCTTTTTTGTTTGTGTTTCGGCAGTGGTTGAAATCAGTGGGATTGATCGGCTTTTAAAGGATGAGAGCAGAAAATGCAAATCATGCAGCACTTACCTTGAAAACTTGACGACAAAGGAAATTCTCTTTAACCGGAAGCAATCTGTAATGAGAGAAAATAAAGATGTCAAAAAGCAGACTAATATGTAGATATGTACATATGTATGTACAGTATGTAAGTGGGGAAGGGATTGAATCGGACATGAATAAAGGAAGATTACAAATGTCCTTTCAGTTCAAAGTAAGCAATGCGGAAATGTTCACTTGAGCAGGTCAAGTGAGGAAAAAAAAGAGTATCGGTAACATGATTTTGTGGGAAGGAAATCAGTTTGACTTGAGTTGTCGCAGTTCCTGGAAACACAAAAAGGTAGAAAAGACAATTCGGATGAAGAGAAGTAAATGTAGCATAAAATATGCAGAGCGGTTTATGAATATTAAAAAAAAGCAAAGTTGTGTGTTAAGAAATATAGTGAAAGGGTGTGCTTGGGAAATGCTAGAGTTGCTCTTTTTGCCTTAAAATGTGTGAGGCGGCGGAACATCTTTTTTGATGCTGCCCTGTCCTGGCAAGGAATAGGTATGCGTTTTTTTGCAGCGATGTGTTGAGAGACGAACGTCTGAGCTCTTTTACACCCACCAGTATGCTTCGATTTATTAGTAGATAGTGTAGATTTAATAAGGTGGATTAAAAGGAATATGTGGTAGGCTATCGTGGCTGACTTCATCCAGCGTTGGAAAGAGGCACATTTAGAGCGCCATGTGGACATTCAAACCTCGCCAGAGAAGCTCTTTACCTTTTTTCTTTCCCTCGAAGTGATGATGAATGCCATTAAATCGTCGATGCTAACTGCACTTAGTTCAGCCAGAAACTCAGAATGATATAGATAATGTTCTACACTCCCCATTTCCTCTATGCAGTGGCAGCTGCGACAACATTTCCCAACAAACAGTGACCTGTAATAAACTCGATTATGTGTCGGAGTAGTGCTCGCACCAATCGAAGCAGTAAGCTAGATCTTCTTTTATCTAATTTGGATAGACGTGTCATGTTGCCCTACAAGTTGGTTCTACATACCGTCTTCTATTAGCCTGTGCAGCCAGAGTTTACAAAATGATAGCGGAATATCTGCTTTGAAAGCGGCAATGATCGCCGGCAATGAGGTTCCCTTTCCTGCCAGTTCATCCTCATATATCCCTCTGACCTGACATCCTTACTATATCCGTGACGTGCCTTCTTGTCAGCTCATTTAGAGCATGTATGCGTTTCATGACAATCCTTGAAGTGGATTTGTCACCATCAAGTGCCTTAATAGCTGCCTGACTATCAGAGAAGATAGCTACTACATGCAGGGTTAGAGAAGAAACGATCAGCCACTTTGAAGCTTCCTTGATAGCAATTAATTCATCTTGAAAAAAACAGAAATCCGGCAATCGAAAACTGTGGCTGAATGAGAGCTCTTGCGAATATACCCCGCTTCCCACCTTGAGGTCTAATTTAAAACGATCGGTTCAAGATATTTTCGCTTTGGCTTTTAGAAGGGACCCGTGTCTGCAAATAATCCTACAGAGCAAAAAGCGATACTCTGTAGTCTGAGCTCCTATAGTTCCCAGGAAGACCTACTATAATTCTGCAGTGTCCGAACCTCGTAGCACTCCACTTCACTAACACATTTAGTCTTACTGTATTACAGCGTGCCTATAGCTTCCCATAGAAAGTCCAGCAAGTTTTCTAGGGCTTTTGTTGCCGTTGAGGATTGTGCATAGGCGGCATGTAGCCTGAGCGTTGTTTGCTGCGCGTTTTTTTTGTGTTCGTTCCAAAGAAAAGGGTGCTTTTTGAAAAGTTAGAAATTTAGTGGGGGAAAATGAGATTAACAGTTGCCTCACAAAAGAATCCCTTAACTTTAACTCAGTTACCATTCGCTTGAAAAATCAAGCAATTAGCAAAAAGTCCATTTTCGCTCTAGTAAACTCTTAACTGACAATGCCAACACAACCAGACAAAAATAATAAACACTTTATACTTCCCAACGAAGCGCTGCAAATGCGTTTTAAGTACATTGAACAAAATGCTCGCACAATGCTACAAACACCAAACAAAGTGAAATGAATATTTACTCACTTGGCCATTTCGGAGAGTTGCAGACGTCCATCCTTGTTGGCGTCGAAGACTTGTAACTGCAAAAGAAAATAAGAAAGTGTTATATAAGTATTACGGAGTATAAGCGGAAATGAAGACAACGAAGTAGTAAACGCAGTTCAGCACATAAATTAGCAAATTGTATAACAAATTTGCTGAAAACTCAAATACGACTTCTCTTATTTCCTCAGATAATTTCTTTAAACAATAGCTTCGCTCGAACTAAACAACGCCGCGCGCGTACATTTCAAATTACAAAATCTTTCCACACTTTTACGAGTACTACTCACTAGCAAATATTTTCGCTATTTCTGCATTTCTTCGGCGCTTTTAGCGCGTGGTATTATGCAAAGTATTTCGCTCGCTGAATACTTACTTTCCGCTTCATTCACGTGCCACCTGATGATGCCTGCCGCCCTTAAGGTCACTTTAAGCGTTCCCAGAGGTAATTAAGTAAATTTTATGCTACTACCATAATAACAACAACAATAAGTGGTATCTTGTATGCGCTGAAACGAACTAACTGATTTACTGTGGGATAACAGACATTCAGGTGAACGTGGTTTTAAATTCATTGCGTTGAATTTGTTGTTGCTATAGTAATAATTCAGTTTATTCTATTTACGGTGGATTAGGAAAATCTGTGCTCAGCCAGGTGGAGATGAACGTGCTGCGGAGATAGCCCATAGCTTTAGTGCCTTTTGATATGATTTAATAAGTTTTAGCATTTAAGTGGTAAAAAATTGTATTTTAGGCTTTTAGCGTCTAATGGGGTTTTCATTAGTATTTATTGTATTTAGGCATTGATGCGAATAGGTTTTTTAAAAGAGAATTATTTTAAGAAAAAATATCAAAGTTTTTAAATACTCAACAATTTAAAAAAATAGCAAAAACAAACATTATCAAAGTTTTTAAATACTCAACAATTTAAAAAAATAGCAAAAACAAACATTTTTTTTCATAAAAAATATCAAGCAAATTTCGCTGAATCCCAAAATGTTTAACCAAAGAACTTTTTCGAAAACAGATAGACAAATAGCAGCATTTATTTCTACGAAAAACTATGTCTAATATCCATATTTTTAATTTATTTTTTTACTAAAATTTCAGATGTTCAAGTTTTTTACATACATACGCCCCACAATTTTTCGAAATATTTTTTTTTATAATTCTGGAATTTACAAATTCCGGTCGGTGTTTTTGAGTTCAAAGAGATATTAAGAAAAATCATTATTTAAAAATGTAGAAATAGCGAAAAATTCTTCGAAAATTAAAATTTTATATTCCTTGCATATTTTTCAAATGTTCCTACCCATTCATATTTTTTTCAGTTTTTTTAGTATTTTCACATGTTTTAAAACACCTGCTTTAAAGAGATTTTTGCTAAAACCCCGGATTATTTATGTTTCGCAAACCTTTTCTAAAAAAAATCAAAACTGATTTGAATGATTTCCTGTTTATGACCGTTTTAAATCTTTAATGATCTAAAAAATTAAATCTGAAAATAACAGTTATAAAATGATCGGAAAAACAAGTCATTTTTAAGCAAAAAAACAACTGACTTCAACGCTCATATAAAAATTTAGGAGTACCGTTAGTTTCTTCATGAACCAATTATCGGAACTAAAATTAATATGAGACCACCCTTGATAAAAAAAGAATTCTCGAAAACGGTTCACGTGGTCCAAAGTTATCCGGTAACGTATGTACATAAAAAAAATATTCCGACGAAATGATAGCCTCCTCCTTTTTTGAAGTCGGTTGACAAAAACCAAAACTCAACGATCAAAAATTAACGATTAAATTTGAAAGGAAAAATAAAAATTCAATTTTAATGGTTAAATTATGATTTTTATTATAAAATGAAAGGAAAAATAAAAATCCAATTTTAATGGTTAAATTATGATTTTTATTATAAAATAATAAATTTTGTATGAAATATTAAATTTTTTCTATTTTTTATTTGATTTTTTGGCATGTTCTGAACTACTTTAAATCCGCTTCTTGTAAAAAATTGTTATTCAAAAGGTCAAATATTTCTCAAGAAAGTTAAAACCAAAACTCGATGTCTATAGTTTTGAAATAATACTGAAAAACGGTAATTATGAGATTCTTTACAAAAAAAATATTTTTTAAGAAAAATATTAGCCTAAGTACAATGTAATTCTAACGCTTATAACTTTTGTTTTTAAATTAAAATTTTTTTGGAAATAAAAAATTCCATAGAAAACATGAAAAAATTTCTTAACACTACAGAGTTCAATTTTAAAAATTTATGTTAAAATAACATAAATATTGGCATTCATTAAAAACCTCATATGACTCTTTTACAAAGGAAAGGCTAACATTGAAGCAATTGAAGCACATGCACTTGTGCTATCAATCAAACACTTTCTGCACTATCCAACTGTACTGTTAGTATTTTTAGCACAGTTTTAAACACCTGCGTTCATATTTTTAACCCGAATTTCAAATTTTCAAATATTAGCCGAGATTGTGCGTAATTAATGTCAGACGCATTGCTACATTTTATGCACTTTGAAAATATTTCAGATTTTTTGTTTATGTATGTACATACACAAACTATGTCTGCAAACATAAAGTGTACAAAAAATGTAAATGACAGTTCGGAATACACTCTTAAGTTAAATCATAAAAAAACTACTTAAATTAGTTTTATGACAAACTTCTGAAAATCGTTTACCTACTTGTTAAATCTGCCACATTGACAGGAAGCGAAAGAGCGATAACGAGAGACAACTACATATTAATAAAAGCCAAACAAGTGATTGGCAGCCGAAGTTGAAAATTCGCGATAATGCGTAAAAGATAAAAACGACATGAAACTTATATAAACGAAAAACAACGCTAAAGTGGCACGCAAAAATAAGGCCAAGGAAAATAAAGAAGGCATAAAATGTGATCGGCGAAAATAGCTTAAAGTTGACAACTAGTTAAGTTTTTGCCATGTTTTTAAACCCACTGCAAGGTTTTGTCGTCCTCAAGGCAGAGCCCGAAGGGTAGAACAATTTGGCGTACACTTATGAGAACAAAGTCGTTTATGGCCAGCTAGTAGGGTATTCGATTATTCGACTTTTTTTTAAAAATGGTTTTCAAATTATTCGAAAAATGGCAATTTGAAAAAAACCGGTTTCTAATTTTCAGGAAAAAACCGGTTAAACCGGATTTTTTGAGTAATTGGTATCCTCATAATACCTTATATAAATAAAAATATCTATGGTCAGCTAAAAAAAGCGAAAATAGCAAAAGTTAAACTGTTTATTTAAAAACAATACCAATACAAAACAAATTCAATTTTTTTTTATTTAAAAACAAAAAAGAAAATGAGATCTCATCAAAAAGTTCAATATTTGTTCTAAGTTCGAAAAAAGTACATATAACTAAATAATGTTATTTCTATGAAAGTAATATTTAAAAAAAAAATGCAGTTTAAATGTTTTGCAGTCAATCTATTTTTTCTATAGTATACAAAATCTTCAAAAATATCCCTGTTGCGTTTTTTCTTGCTTACATTAATCCAATTTTAATTTACTGCAAATTTATTTCGTTTTATAATTAGCTTGTGGTAAACCAAACCCAACTGGCAAGCGTTTGAAACAGCTGTTCCTAGGCGAATTCATATAAGGTGGTGTTACCAGAGCGTTTGTTTGTTTGTTGTACTTTTGTTTTGTTCTGATTGCCAATAAGCATATAATTTGTTAGTGTAGTGAATTCAACTTAAGCT
Source organism: Rhagoletis cerasi (assembly GCA_029783565.1). Taxonomy (NCBI): domain Eukaryota; kingdom Metazoa; phylum Arthropoda; class Insecta; order Diptera; family Tephritidae; genus Rhagoletis; species Rhagoletis cerasi. The sequence continues at coordinate 5,729 of JAPVRG010220549.1, read as the reverse complement.
GTTCACTTTTTCAGTGCTGCGAATTGATAATCATTTTGTGGTTGCCATTTCGTTAAGACTATAATGGATGTAAAATTAGTTGATATGCTGCCGCATTTCGACTATTCCTCGAAAGATATAACTTTACAATCTAGTTAAACAAAACCGGGTTTGGAGATAAAAAAACCGGTCTATTCGATATTCGAAAAATTATGATTTAAAAAATACCGCTCAAAAATTTATGAAAGAACCGAGGAAAACCGGTTTGAAAAAACCGAGCCAATCACCCTACCAACTAGGTAACCAGTGAATAATCTGGTATACGTATTTTCACAAATTCACACCGAAATAAATGCGGTGCTTAAGGGAAAAAACCTGAAAAGAACGAGAACTGACCCCCAGAACAACAGCAAAATACAAGTAAATGTTGTTTTTGCTCTAGTGCTACTACCTGTTTCATATATCTACTTAGTTTACCAACATTAAATAGATTATTGAGGTCAAAAGTAGTAACCGTACTACTAATTTGCTGAAATTTCGTAAGTGCTCTATTCTGCACTAAGGAATGAAGAAATGTGGAAAACGGTAAAAGTCAACGCACTACCACGCCCACAGCTCTAGTGGGCGTAAATGGTAAATGTTGTCCGATTTTGATGAAATTCTACCAAAGATAAGCGTTGGGTATTCAACGTTGAGTTTCGCTAGAAATTAGACTTCGATACTTGCGTTTTATTTAATTTTTATTGCCTTTGGCGATGTGTCTCCAAAAGTTTTTGAATTGTCAAACTTTCAACATAAAAACTTGAATACACCACAATCACACCCACACTTTCCGCCAGTTCATAGTCCGCGAAACCTAATTTTATATATCTTGCCACACACCTGACACTCGTGTCCTCCGCGCCGCGCACAATGTTAAGTTCCTTTATTGCGCAAGCTTTGTTTTAGAATTGCTATCTCCAACAACAGTGGAAAAAAATTAAAACAAAGTAAAGGTGATATCAATTGAAATGAATCAGCATTTGTGGGCGTTTAATGGCAAAAAGGCAAATGAGAAAGGTTAATAGAGAAAAGTGAGATTGAGTTGTATGCAGGCATGTGGCAATGGAAAAAAGTTCAGGCAAACAGGTAGTGTAATAATAGCAAACTGGATATCACACAATGCTGTAAAAAAGGATGCGGAGGCTGAAGAGCACTCAGGTGGGAGAAAGGTTGCCAGCTTATGCCGCCACAAAACAGCACTTTGGCGTTTTGGTACGCAAATGCCTAAAATATGTACTGATAAGATTGGTCGTGTGACATGTTCAATTACTCTGCACGCACACTTCGACTTAAACGCATATCGGTACACTGGCACAATAAACGATAAGATGTGCTACAGTATGCCTACGTGCCGCGCAACACAGTCCCCTTGCAGCAAAGTGCGGCGCTGGATTTTTTGTTTCCAGTACCTGCAAGCATGGCTGCTTGCCTCCTATCCAAGGTTTGCGCTTAAGCTTTTGCTAATGTTAAATTCATGCGCTTGGTTGTTGGAAAAAAAATTTTCACTCACACTCCTTTCATCGCCTTTTTTCAGTCCACATTTTTGCATACTTCAGCTCTCAACTGCCTGCTGCGACAGCGGGTAAATAGCACAAAAAACCCGTAGTAAATCATTAACATTGACAGTTGAAGTGGTGCTGAAGAGGTTGCCTTTGGCTTGTGGCTGTGGCTGTGGCTGTGGCTGTGGCTGTGGCTACGGCGGCAAAAGCCAGTTGCCACAGACGTGCGGTTTGCTATGCTTATCTGCCTTTCCCTGACTGACTTAATGGGTAAAAGCATGTTGAGAAAAAATGGAGCTGTTGTAGGGAAAAGTTGCAGCTTTGCAGGCTGCCTTTGACCTGGTGCTGCTCATCAATTTTAATTTAATTATTTTTTTCTGTGAGATATGTATGTATTTATGCATGTGCATTTATATTGCTCTAACCCTAATTAAGCTTAAGTTCTTAATTCCTTTTTATGCGTATAAATACGCTTTTCATTATTTATGTTTATATGGCTTGACTTTTAAATCAATTTTCCTTCTTTTTCCGTACACATTGCTTATATCATGGTTTATATTAAAATTTTGCAAGTATGTAGATACTCAATCTCATTTACGTCTGCTGGTTGTGATTAAATTTTTACCGCAGATCTATAGGCTTCCCAGTTCAGAAAATCATTAAAGTGAAACTTCTTAATCGGCTTCACAGATGTTTGCGTTAAATATTTAACGTCACAGTGAAGCTGAGATAAAGAAAAATACTAAGGCCAAGGCAAAGACGTAGACAAAGGCAACGACAAAAGCAAAGAGATATATAAAAATGCAGTCAAAGATTAAGACTCAGAGAGATTAAGAAGAGGAAGCAGTTGTACTTGAAGATGTAGATAAAATGAAGACGAAGATGAAGATAAAGAGGAAGATAAAGATAAAAAGGAAGATGTGGATGTGGATGTAGGTAAAGTTTGAAAGTCGTGTAGATGATGGTGAGGAGGAAAATTAAAATATAGGTAAAGACGAAGATCAAAAAAAAGATTGAGGATAAGATTCAGATTAAGATTAAAATTAGGATTAGGATTAAGATTATTTATTTATTTATTTATTTCAAAATTCAGTCAATTGAACAATAAATTCTTACTGACTATATAACAAAAGTACTTAAAACTAATAAAAATAGTTGTAAAGTGAGCTGCGAACTGCTCCACAGGATAGAGACGGGTCGAAACCTGGAACATTGTTTAGCTCCGCTAAGGTTCTCATTAAGGGAGCAAACTTTGCATAATTCGATTTTGAGATTTAGACTAAGATTAAGATAAAGATAAAAAGTAAGATAAAAATAAAGCTGGAGATAAAGATACAGATATAAAGATAAAGATAAAGGTAAAGATAAAGGTAAAGGTAAAGATAAAGATAAAGGTAAAGATAAAGATAAAGATAAAGGTAAAGATAAAGATAAAGATAAAGATAAAGATAAAGATAAAGATAAATATAAAGATAAAGATAAAGATAAAGATGAAGATGAAGACGAAAATAAAGATAAAGATGAAGATAAAGATAAAGATAAAGATGAAGATAAAGATGAAGATGAAGATAAAGATAATGTTAAAGATAAAGATGATAAAGATAAAGATAAATATAAAGATAAAACAAAGATAAAGATAAAGACAAAGATAAAGATTCAAATTGAGATTAAGATTAAGATAACCCCCAAGATTGGGATTAATTTTTTCTGCACTTTACGAGATTCAACGTGCTTTATTTTTCGAGTTTCTCTTCGTTACCGACCAGAGTCTTATGAAATTCTATGCGTTTTATTTTTTGGCAGTTTTTTCGTTACCGATCAGAATTTTTTCTGGCCTTTTCCAAATTTATCATTTTTATTTTTACGGAATTTATTTGATTTCCGACCAGCATTTTTTCAGAACTTTGCGAAATTCTACGTGTTTTGTTTTTCGGTATTTTATTTCATTCCCGATCAGAACTTTTTCGGGACTCAGCGAAATTATACGTGCTTTATTTTTCGCGATTTTTTTGTTTGGTTACAGATCAGAACTTTTTCGGGAATTTTTCTTTGTTTTATTTTTAAGTTTTTTCGTCACCGATCAAAAATTTCTGAACTTTGCGAAATTCTACTTTTTTTATTTTTACGGAAATTTTTTCATCATCGATCAGTAATTTTTCCAGACTACGAAAATCTGCGGGTTTTATTTTTTTTGGATTTTTTTCGTTCCCGATAAGTAGAGAACAACCGAATTTCAGCTTCGGCCATGTTCGGCCACAAAAGTTCGGTTCAATTTCGGTTCGGCTTCAGCAAAACACCGAACTTTGGCCGAAAATTGTGTATTAAATGAGCATTGAAGAAGTCTGTTGTTTTTTTTGCTTAAAATTACTCGTCTTTTAATTACTTCTTTAATTACACAGATAGTCGTCACAAAATATTTCAGTATTTCGCAGTTGTTTTAAAGATTGTGAATTTAAACTAAATTTCTCACCGTATCGTATTTCCAGTCTACAAATATAAATATTTTTATTAAAAAACAACTCCTGATACAAAACTTGTTTAGGTGATTAACTATTATAAGTGAAATTCTTGACATTACGTACGTCATACACATCCTAGCATACATACATATACATATGTACATATGTACGCTGAGAGTATGTCAACATGTGCGCATTGCCCAAATAGTGACACGAATTAATTACAAGCAACGCAATAGTGGCAACAAAGCTTTGCGGCTATGTGGCCAGTGGTCATCACACGAAACTAAAGGCTAGACGTGTCAGGCAGTGAGGAACAGAGCTGAGTGTGACTAGCGACTTGGTCTATATTGAGTAATATAATACAAACATATACATATACTAGACTGTGTCAAATAAAACGACTTTTTTTTTGCGGCCTCATATGGAAATTTTATTATCGCTCACAAAAAAAAAATTGCCAAAATTTCAGCCCGCTATCTTCATTTTTCAGTTTCAGCGCTCGCAAAAATAAGAATTTTGATTGCAAATAGTTTTAACCGCTTCTTTTTTTAATAAACCCTTAAATATAACAAATAAATAAAAAAAAAACCTTGTACCCCAAATAAATTTTAGTACAGCAAAGCGCAAGTTTGAAGTAGCCAGGAATTACCGTTGATTTTTGGCAATTTTTTTTTTGTTGAAGTTGTCGCTCCTTTTCTTCCATATAAAAAAATCGTCCAAAATACTTCGTGTGGAATAAAATGACTAACACCGTCAACAAAAATAATTTCCAAAATTCTGCTATTCAAACTCGCACTTTATTATATGAAAATTGAAGGGGCTACAAGGTTTTATTTATTATATTTGGTTTTTTATAAATAAAATAAATGAAAAACTTTTTTTTTTTATTGAAATATCTTACTTTTACTTGAAAATTTAGAATAGAGGGCTGAAATTCTGCCACAATTTTTTTTTTGTGACCAACAACAAAATTTTCATATGACACAGTCTAATATACACTCATACCATTTGGGCATCTGAGGCTAAAGTATGTAGTTGTTGGCCAACCACGAGCTGTCAAAGTGTCAGTGAATGAAAACCACGAATGTCAACGCAATTTCCACTTATGAGCCAACCATAATTAATCGAGTCAAGACACAGAGAAACAAAGCGGCACGTGTCGTTGGGAGAGTACATAGTACGGAATAGCAAGGAATGCAACTGAGGAAAGGAGTAAGGAGCAAGCGATGCCTATAAAATGAGCTTGGGATGAGTATTACATATATAGAAGGCCACAGTAACGGCTGCAGTGAATTCTTGCCAACTACAGCCGCTGCAGTAGCTCTGAGGTTTTCTGAGAATTGATGCGGGTGTTAAAGCAGCAACTCTACGCAACTATGCCGGCACGTGTGCTCGTGTCAAGCTTTCAGTAACTGAATGCATAAATAAACTTACACTCGTCAGCGCTATTGGGATTTCAACTGGCGCTGTTGGTTGCTCGAGATCCTGTTGTGCTGTAATTACGCTGCTGCATATTAATACGCGACTGTCACCAATGATATACTCATGACACTCTCCCGTCTATATGTATGTATGGAAGTGTGCGCCCTGCTGGAAATGGGACTAGTTTGTAACTAACTAGCAGTCGACTAGTGGTTACTATTTATTAACTATTTCCTTTGGCCCTAGCTAACTACTTTAGAATGGCGATGGCCGCAAAGTAGTGCGAACTGGTTTCCTCTGCATTAGATGTCAACTTACTTGTAGC
>JAPVRG010220539.1:0-13177 GCA_029783565.1 Rhagoletis cerasi | reverse complement strand
TCGCTTGAACGCAGAAGGTCGATACTATCGCTGTCTTTTGTTTTTAATTTAATTCAAGGGGACATTGATTGTGAGTTTCTATTGCAACGCATAAACTTTCTTATTCCGGCAAGAACTTTACGAAGCTCTTACCCTTTTTATCTTAAGATATTCAAAACCAATTACGAATCCAATGCACCAATTTCACGGGCGCTTCGCGAATTTAATGAGATCTCGAATTCTATTTCGTTTGATTTTTCAATTTCTAAGAATCAGTTCACTCTTCTGTTGAATTTATATTTTTGAACTCTCATGAATTTAATAAACCAATGGAGTATTTTCGTACTTTAGTCATAATTTACCTATGATCTAATTTGAATAATTTGTATTAGCACTAAGTCAGTAGGCAGTAAGAACTCTTGTATTTTTTGACTAATTAAATTAATAAATATATAAATTTCAAAGGCACCTGAGTTCGCAAAGAAAGGTCAGGTTCCACTAGCTTCATTCATCCAGATCTCTAATGGATTCCTACTCAGGCTTGAAATTGCCGTATTGATAAAAATTTTTACTCGATATCGACCCATCTACTCTTGGTTTCATATCGGTAAATCCCTACAGCATATGATGTGCGTTGGTAACGGCACCATTCTCCTTTATGTGCAAACACGAAGCAACTCAGGGGTGAAGGCTTACTTGTAGCCCATTTTAAAACCTCCTACTCAATTTCCCCTTGGTTGCTTCGACGATTTTGTCGTGAGCATCCGCGGACTCTTATGGCAGTAATTTTGACTCCATATATGAAATCCAACGGCTGTAGATTGACCCTACAAGGTACATAGCAACTTCAGTTGTCGGACTCTATTTCTTCCGGTTTCTCTTTTTCATTTGCTCTGGTAATTATACCTTTGGCGTCCACCGATACTCATGTCAGAAGTTGGTACTACACAGGTAAATTCTAGCGGCTGTAGACTAATTCGAAAAAGCCAGATGTGCCAGGGACCTTGCGTACTCCGTATTTTGGTCATCAGAGGATGGCAGATGTTTTATTTCAGTATAATCGGGCCTATGGATGTCTTTCGGGCTTGTTACTTATCATTCTTATTTTTGGGGGTATTGAGGGTGATGTAGTTGAAGCCGTAGCTCGTTTTTCCAACATACACTTACTCCCAAACGCTTTAATGTTTTGGTAACGGAGAACCGGGCATCGTTCTTTGCCGTCTCTGACTTCGCTTACATTCACTTCTTTCCAATCTTGGCATGAAATAGTTCTAAGATTCCGTCCAGTGTGAGGAGTTTCTCTGAAACGCCGGACCCGTTCTGTGCTCTGGTGGGGACCTTATCTCTCTTTACTGTACCGAAGTCATTAACGAGCTTGAACTTAGTCAGTCTAAAAATCGCCCCCTCGCAAGGGTTTTCCGATCTCTCTTCAGCAAAAGGATTATTTGTATCCATCTCTGGTGTAGACCAGTTTCCCTGGTTGCAGCTGCGGAACCGAGAGTTCTTTATAGAATTTATGTACAAACATGCCTTAAAGAGACCTAAAAGCCTCGTAGTAGAAGGAAAGACATCCTCTTGCATGCCGGCATATTTTTAGCGGAATGTGTTAGATCGAGTATTGGCAGGCCTAGATCTTGGGTTCACTTGAAGTGCTTTGTGGCGCATTTTAGTCAGTTAGTGAAGTAAAATCCAACACTTTTCCTTCTGCTCTTGTGTCTTTTAAAAACCGCGTTCCCAAGGCTAAGCCTAGGGCTATAACGCTGTCAAAGGCTTTGAGTTTACTGATCGTTGAAAACCTTCCATTTTACCACCTTCATTGTCTCTTTCAATGTTGTATATATTTTTGAGTTTTATTAAACTTTTATTTAATCGCTTCAGCATACAACAAACCGCTAAATCAACATTCTACTCTGACAACTCCTTACAAGCCGTGCACATTCTATGCTATTATTATTTCTGTTAAAGTTTCTACAATATTGCTCCCTTGACGCGTACAGCTGCAGCTGCCAGCTATACGTCAGAAAGTTGCCATCAAGTTGTGAACTACAATGCGACCACAAACGGATGGCAGGTTGGAGCAGAGGAAACAGCGGCGCGCGCAAAATCAACAAAACAGCTTAAAAACTGACTGATGGATGCACAGATAAATGCAGCGGAATAAGAATATGGGCAAAGAAATAACTTTTAAGAAAATAGCAAGCACTCTTGAATGGTTAACTGACGGTTTGTGAAGTGCTGCTGCTGCTGCGACTTTTGAGTTGGATAAATAGAGTTTGAAGAAAAATATTAATAAACATTTTGTAGCTGCTTTAGCGAATGCAAGAAAACGTAGTTGCTACTTTTCAAAACAAAGAATTCAAATAGCAAAAGCGAAATTATTAAAAGCAACCTTCCTTTGGTAGAGCATAAGTTGCTATTTGACTAGTTAAGAAAGTCAGTGCCGCATAGATTACGCATAGATACAGCAAGACTACAACAGAAGGTTAATTTTCTCCTCTCTTCGCCTTTTCCAGCACACCGCAGACACCTTTCAACTGCAGACAGCGGCAATCAGAAGAAATCTCAAAGCAAAGCAATTGAAAATCGCGTAGAGGTAAACTTTTGCCAAGAAAGAAAACCAGACAACAACATTTTGTGAACGCTTGCGGCAGCCAGACGTACAAACAGTTATGCTGTTAAGGCAACAAATGATTGATTAGGTTGGAGAAGTTAAATTGAATGCAAGACATAAAAGAAAATAAAGGCTTCTGCAGCATAACTGCGGTGCAAATGCTGAAAGGAGTAAAACTCAAATCAATTTTGCTATTTATATCTGTGGTCTAGTCAGGCGTGAGGTTTAGCTGCCAGATGTGTTTAAATTTATTTGCGGTTATTATAGTTATTTTTATTTTTCAAACACTGCACGTCAGCCGCTGTTTTCCTTTGACTAATAGCACGTGAAGACTTGGAAGTGGACAAGCTTTCTTCAAAGAGTTTAGACGAATGAAAAATTCGATGTTGATTTTGGTATTTAACTGAGATTTAGATACTAGTTCCAGGCGTGATTCTCATTAGGTTGTGTTTATGCAGATCCTTAGGAAGACACACTTCGGATAGAAGGCTCCGTTGTAACACCTTTTAGGTAAATCCAGACCTGATTCTCATTAGGCTGTCTTCACCTTAGGAAGATGCCTTTGATTTATTTAAAAACCGTTGAGGATAGCAGATTGAACGTAAGCCGGAGAGACAGTCGATAAATTGGCAGAGAAAGTGTGCAAAGCTTTTGGTTCCCTCTTCGTTTCGGCAGCTTTGACAGAAGTCCCAACAAAGGAGGAGAAAGAGCTGCAAATCAGACAAGGACATCGTCCACAGGACAGTTAAATATTTAACAAGCAGAAGCCTTTGAGGTCGAAAAAGCAGATAATGCAGGACATTTCCGGACCGCCGTTGTTTACTTTGAAAATCCAGATGCATTGATACTAATGACAACGAGGCAGACACCTCCTAACTGATGATCCACTGAAGCAAATTTGTGAATATGCAATGAGAGGCACCCCACAGTTATTATGGCTCGCGGTGTTAAAGGCCTCGGTGCCACTCTATGCAGCGAAGAGAATGTTAGGAAAAATATTGGAATTAAAACTAAGAACTATACACTGGATGTACACAGCTATAGTCGGAGCCATACTCTCTTATTGGGCGCTGGTTTGGTGGCTAGCCCTTACTAAGGTTTACACAGTTATAAAAGGTCAGCAGGCGCTGGCGTAAAGGTCGCAATGAGATTATGTATGAAGGATGTTCTGAACGTTTTGCTTGACTTATTACCGATAGTTATCTTCGTCCAAAACTGGTCTGCTAATAGCGGCAACAGACTGCGTGCCTTGGGACTTTGGAAGGAAAGACCGTCCTAACATAGTTCCATCCTAAACGCATTACCGTCTAAACTTAAAGCGCTGCCTACTGACTATATCCTGTCGAAGACCTGGGTTCACCACAAACCTCGTACGAAATTCCCAAGCGGTAGTGACTGTACTCAAGGAAGTATCCAGTTCTTGGAGGGCCTAACGGTCTTCACTGAACGGATCAAAAGTGGAAGGCTGGGTTGGTGCAGGGGTTTTCATTGAGCAATATAACCTGAAGCTATCATTCCGCTTACCAGACCTTACACGCGTTTTCCCGGCTGTAAGTTACATCAAAAAGAACGCAAATGCGAGAACGTAGTTCTCAGATTTTCAAGCGCCTATACAGACTTTCTCTTCTACCTCTGTTATATCTCAACTAGTAGATGACTGTGGAAGAGAGCTGGCCTCGATTTTTGATCAATACGAAATTAAGTTAATATGGGTCCCGGGACATAGGGATATTTTCGGAAACGAAACAGTGGACGAACTAGTGAGATGAGGCTCCATGTGTCCCACGCGGTGAACATGGGTGCCGTGCTCAGGGATATCAAAGAAGAAATTGCCGAAATTTATCAATCGAAGGCTACAGGATGCTTCAACAGTTCTGGATGTCCTATGGCCCACATGGTTGGTTGGTTGGTTCAAGTAGCGAGTCACCTGCGACTCCAATTAGCGCTGATGCGAAGTTTTGATACCACAACTCGTGAATTAACCAATGAAGGATGTATTACAGAAAATGTTTGAAGTATAGTTGGAGTCCCATCCGTCTATATCCACCCTGTGGAGTTCAAATATTTTAGGAGCTCCCCAGGCTTCATGTCCTTAAGCTCTGAGAGACTCTTGAAAAAGGGCATACCAAGATATTTAGTTCTATCCCACCATACAATCATGGCTCTTTTGGGAATGAGCAAAGAAAATACCTACAAACTTACGACAGTCTGCACAGGCACTAGTCATGCCGAAGTATTGGCTTACCCTTATCTAGGTTCTGTTGCAGCTGCGAGGAGCCGGGCTCAAAGGAATCAGTCGCACAATTTCTGTACAAGTCCTCGCAATGATTAGACTAAAACGCAAACCATTCCTGCAGAATATTTCAGAGCACATTACTTGTTTTAAACAATCGTTTCTAATCTTTCTGCTTCCTATTGGTGTCGAAAATGACTAAATTTTACTGCATATGAATTTGGTGATTTGTATATTCAATTTTGCTTAAATCATCCGGTTTAGTAATCTACATATTTCGTTGGAAAAAAATTGTTTAAAACTCTGCACCCTACTAAAGTTTTCCAGCTAAATATTTTAAAAGTGTCATATCAGTTAAATACAAATCTTGCAAAACTTAAAAAAAGCTACATGAAAAACGTTAGATAAATAAATATGTTTGTATATATACACACGCTTAACAGGAGCGGCGACAGCTAAAAATAAAACAATAAAAAAAACAACAGCAATAACCGAGTAAACGAATACTTATTACAACAGTGTAAAGTTGACACGCTGCTACAGCTTAACATGAGCCTCTGTAGCCTACTATCGGGCGCCAAAGCCTGCCCATGTGCTGAGAAAAAACTGCGCGACCAAACAAACAGCTGCCAACCGAATGGGTACTTCATTGTATATTTGAATAATGGTATTTTTTTGTTATTGTTATTATTGCGAATGTTGATGTTTTGCTGACACTGCCGGCCACACTGATGCGTTGATAGCTGCAGGTGTTGATGTTGATTTTATATGGAACAAAATAGAGTAAGATTTTTTGCTACATTTTTTTTTTAATTTTATTTTTTGATATTTCTTATTGTGCTCCCATGCGTCGCTTGTTATTCTCTTTTGATGTTTTTGGGTTTTTTTTTTGTAGTTTTTTGAATTTTTTTATTGCAATTTTTTATATGCGTCTAGTTAGTTGCCGCTGCGCATAGTTCACATTTTTTTGGTTTCCTTCTGAATTTTTTTCGCCTGCGGTCAGCAGCGTTGGAAAAGCAAACACTTCCACCCGCTGTGTACATTTTCGTATAGAAAATATTTTTAAAAACGTTCTCAGCAACTTGTATCCATTTATATGGTTGTATGTAGCTGCACACAGCCAGACAGACAGTTCGACCATAGGCTGCTGTGCGGATGGAGACGGCGGCAACGACGCAGCTGATGCGCAAATTTCGCTGGCCACAACTGAGCTGGCAAATATTTTTGTGAGTACCTAGTACGTGCATATATACACATAGAAATGGCAGATGGTTTAGTAAAAAAAAAGAAATATCAGCGGATTTAAAGATAGAAAAATATCAAAAATTTTTATATTTCAAAATCTGCTTTGACTTTATCGATTAATATCAATATTGTTATCGATAAATTTTCTTGTATTAAATTATCGATAGGATCAATTTCATTTTATTACAATTTTTTAATACTTGTATCGTAATCGCAAGACTTTCAAGATTGTTATCGATTTTCTTAGCGACATCATTATAACAGTCGATAGATTATCCTGATCGTTATTTTTGTCGGCCAATACCAATTTTTTTGGATTTTGATAATCATTAGCTATCAACATTATTATTAATATCGGTGGATTACTCTAATCGGTATAGGTGTCGGCAGTTATCAAAACTGTTATCGAAATAGTTAGAGGTATCGATATTTTCCTCAATATTTTTATCGGCTTTTGTAACAATTTTCCACGCTCTTGTGGTTTTTTATATCGATATTATTGATTAATATTGATGCAAAGCTCCGATAGTTATTTTTATCGGCCCACATTTTTTAGAGCTCTCAAAAATTAGCTCTTTTTTACACAAATCATAACGAGTATCGACGGAACCCTTGCTATTGACCGTTTTCAGTATTTTTATCGTTTACGCGTTTGTTTTCGATGCATTCGTCGATATTTTTTATCGCTATCGTAATCGTTTTTTTATTATCATATGTATCGTTCAATACTGCTAATCGAGAAAATTGTTAGCGATAAATATCGCTATCGATATAAATCAATATTTAAAAATTTCGTTATCGTAAAAGTTGTTATGTACTTATCGATAGTTATTTTTATCGGTACTTTCATATTATTATCGGTATAGTAGTACTTTGATGTCCATTACTGATTTTACTATCGAAATGATTATCTGTGTTGATGTAACATTCTGATAATTATCGTTGTGGACCGTTATAAGTATTGTTATATATATTGTTATCGATATATAAAAGTTCTTTAGCTGTAGTAAAGTTCCCAAAAATTTTTCGCTTATCAACCACATTCAGTACTTTTTATCGATGAAGCTATCCCATTCGATGCACACATCGTAGTTTTTATCGTCATCGTAAGATCGTTATCGATTTTATAACGGGCATTGTATTGCCAACGATAAAGCTCTAGCTATCGATAAATTCAGCGAGACTTTTATCGCTACAGAAATGTTCGTTAACGATTTTGCTATCGTTGTCGTAATGTGTATCGAGAGGTTGCTTTGATCGATAGCGTTGGTCCAACGTGCTGCATTATCGATTTTGTTATCGTCATTGATATTCTTCGGCATTATTATACATTTTTCTGTACTCTTACATATACATATGCACAAATATTCACATTTTTAGTGCCACTTGTTTTGTTTTTTTTTTTTTTTGAAATACCGTATCAACACCAATTCACTCTCAAAACCATCAACCAACAGCAAAACACATTGTTTGCTCGGCATGCGATAACGAAACAAACAAAAACAAAAACGACATTACGTTATTGCACTGCTGTTTGCGTGTGAGAAAAAGAAAAATCACCCAACACCACATTCAAACGACAATAACAATAAACCAGAAAGTACAACAAGAAATAATAAATATGTACTTACATACTCGTACTTTAGCGAGCGGAAATCGGTAGACAAAAAAAAAAAAGTTTTCTTTTGCTGCAAGAATAACGTCACAAGCGTACTTAGGATATAGCGCAATAGAATAAAATTGCAAACTTATATACTTCTGGTACTCGTGGCGTACAAGTAGCGGAAGAAAATCGAGAAACAATTGCGAACTTTTGTTGTCTGGTGGCGCATGCTAGCGATTTTATTTTCCAAACGCTTTTACTTTTTATTATTCGCTGTACTTTATCACAGTTTATGCAGTACTTTTCTTCGCGTCTTTTGCGTAGTGTGCTCTTAAAATTTCGATTTATATCTGCTGCACAAGTGCAAGGATAAATGCAATAAGCTTTTTTATTTTATTTTTCTTTTTATTTATTTATTTTTTTTTTTTTTATTCGCGAATGGCACATGTTTTGTGTTTATTTAAGTAGAAATTAATAGTCTCACATTATTGCGTGTATTATTCCAACACTTCGCACGCCCTCTTCAACACAAAAATCAGATCCTGAATTGTAACTGCTTGGAGATAAATCCTAAGAATTAATTTATGTAAAAAAATTTACTTAAATTTTTTGACATGAGCCTCCTTTGAAGAGGGTGTGCGAACTTGTGGCAATCATACAGTGCACTATGGGAAATTTGGGCCTATTTTGTGGCCAAAAGTCAATTTTTTACTTGCTTAACAAATGTTTACTCTGTTTTTCTATAAATTGAGCAACCGTTGATTTGGTAACCCTCAAACCGATATTTAGTGTTTTAAAAAATTTGTATTTAGTGTTTTAAAAAATTTTTTTAAATGTTTAAAAATCACTCATCATAAATCGAAGGAATAGTACTTGATCTGTTATTTCCCGATAGTCTCATACTGCGATTTTGTGCAATATTAAAAATATTATAATTTTTCTATTTGATACGAAATGCACAACACCTTCAACAACAACAAAAATTGCGTAAAATTAATGGCAAGTTCTAGCTACTTCGGACTTGCACTTTATTATATCAAAATTAAATGGGCTGCAAAACTGCATAAACAAAACCCTACTAAGGAATCTAATTAAAATTCTCGAAATTTTTATGCAAATTTGCTGGCGTGGCAACTCCATTTTTGTATGGCAACATCACTACTTCCAGCTCTACTGCGGCCCAAGTTTTAGGTAGATATTTGAACTTTTCCAATTTTGGCCACAAAATATGATCAAATTTCCCATAGTGCAGTGATCGTTTTATGTTGCCCACATTAACGGTAAGAAGGACTTGAGTTGAGTGATTCTACAGTTTCGGTTTTCTTTCATTTTACTAAAAAAAAATTGTTTAAAGAAATGTACCTCTTTTGTTATTTAAGTGTCGAAATTAATACTCCTTAGTTCGTAAAAGAAGAAAAAGGTTCCAGGACTTCGTTTGGTGGCGACCACGGCAAACATTTAATATACCGTGATTTGATGACATAGAACTAAAATATGCTGACTCTAAATGTGGAGAGTTTTCCTTCTTGGCTGCTTTAAGTTATCGGAGAATACTAGGCTGTAGTGTGTTGTACAGCCTAAGAAGAATTTAGAACTTACTATGCTATGTAAAAGAGTACAGACTTAGTTTCGGTTTAGTTTTCTAGTAAGGAAAAACTTCGACGCCGAGTACGGGCATTCACTCCAGAGATTGAGTTTCTACTATATCTTCTTCGTTTCGAATCATTATCGTTTTGCAGCCAAGATACGCAGGCGCCTCTAGAAGGCAAACAAAAAATAATAATTTCACAGAACGAAAAATGACACTGAAGATGGCACAACGCCGAAACCGGTTTGTCTCCAAACCAAACTTGACAAGAGATGACGGACATTCGTTCCAAAATAAATCATTTTGCCACCCTGTCGGAAAAATCAACCAACACCAGCAAAAAAAAAATCAGCTTCCACATTGACCACAAAAAGATATACAATTCCATGCCTGGTCATAGCTATTAGCGGATACTTTTTTCTGCCACAATCAGCAATCGAATTTCGGCGCATCAAGCTGCCGATATGAAAAATTCACGTGTCCCGACTATAACCTAAAAAACACAACCAACCTGTTTGGCAGGGTTAGGCTACTAAAACAACAGCCCTAGTTCCAAAAGCCCCATGTAATTCCAATGTGTAGAATCGGTTTGGGGCACAATTGTTTGCTTTTCCTACTCTGTTGATATTGCAGGGAACACCCAATCCGTAAGTTTCTGGAAGCAAAACCACCTCATAGGCATAGATAGACATCTCTATGAACACACAGATAACATAAGGGTGTGCTTTTTGAACTCTCTCTGAGAATTAATCGTAGCGCTTTCGATAGTAGCAACATTTTGATATCAAACAAAATAGGTGGAAAAGGTTATGAGATTTCCTTTCTAGGGAAAATATTGACATTGAGCCGCACTTACCCTTTGACTTTGAAAAAAATGGGTAAAAATAGTGTTCTTTGAAAAAACGTGAAAAATCTGCCGGATTTCTTCAAAAAAAAAATTTTTTATATTTTATTATACTTGAGACAGGATGCGCGATATTACTGTAAAAAGACAGAAAAAAAATTGTTTAACCATCAATTAAAAAAAAGTATAGTGTCCTGGTATGATTTTTAACACTTTTTTATGATTTTCTTACAGCTATGTACCCCTGTCAAGATTCTATGCCCTCAAACAGCAAAATTAATTATAGTTCTATTCACTATCTTTTATTTAAGCCATAGTAGATCTCTGGTAGTTAGTTTCAATTTTTTTTTAATTTTCATGGTAAAATCTCGTGAACGCAATTTCGAGGTTTGGCCTTAAAATCGATATAATTTGGCTCTCAGAAGGACTAGAGATTTCTACCATGGCTCGAATCAATTATCTTGCACAGAACTACAACTTACTTGTTTAAAGTATATAAAATCTTGACTGGGGTGCACATCTGCAAGAAAATCATAAAAAAGTGTAAAAAATCATACCCGGAACTATACTTTTTTTAAATTGAGGCTTAAAAAAAATTTTTTTTTTCTTTTAAATAGTAGAGTATGTATTTCTCGTCTCAAAATCTATAAGATAAGATTAATAGAAAATTAAAAATTTTTTTGGAAAATATTCGGCAGATTTTTCACGTTTTTTTTTCGAAGAACATTATTTTTTACCTATTTTTCCAAGGTCAAAGAGTAAGTGCGGCTCAATGGCAATATTTTTTTTTGTCTCTTAAACAGTAAGATCGTATTTCTCGTCTCAAAATCTATAAGATAAGATTAATAGAAAATTAAAATTTTTTTTTGGAAAATATCCGGCAGATTTTTCACGTTTTTTTCGAAGAACATTATTTTTTACCTATTTTTTCAAGGTCAAGGGGTCAGTGTGGCTCAACGGCAATATATATTTCCTTGAGAGGGAATTTCATAGATTTTCTAACCCCTTTTGTTTGATATCAAAATGTTGCTTCTTTCTGCAAGAAGCTTCTGATGCTGGAACCATGGTTATCAAATTGACTATAGACCTGATGTAAAAGACTTGCCGTATCAGCAGATGATTTTCAAAGTTGCTAGGTTCAGGTTTAATGATTAACATTATTACAATCATAGCAAAATTAATTCTATTAAGAAGAGATCATGAGGAAATTAATATTTGTGCGGTACACTTATGTATACGCCGTATTTTTTTTTTTTAGTCGTTTCTGTGAATATTATTTAATTTGTTGATTTATGTGTTTACCTTCTTGGTTAAATCTTTCTTGTAAATCGTTTGAAAGCAAGTCTCATCACTTCCACGTAGTCTTTTCGAAACCGATTTTTAGTTGATAAGCTCACTGCTGACTTAGGACAACCAGTTCGCCCTAAGCGGCGAGGAATTTTATTGATTCTAGGCTCAGCAGGATATGCGAGTTCCAACTTGTCAGCACCATTAATAATCATTCCAAAAATTCTTTCGAATTCTGTATCAGAATGAAGTCCTGGGATCTATTGAATAAATTATATCGCTGCCCGTGAATCTTGGATTTTGAAGAGCCTGAGCAAGCTGTTCAAAGGGAATAAAAATTTCGATTCTGAAGATAAGAAAGAACATCGTGTCGAATTTATTTAATTTTCCCATATATTTTCTTATTAAATATTTTCTTCCTGAGCAACTGCTGCTTATATCTTGACAATGAGGGTAAAGAGGAATAGTTTTTTAAATAATGTTGATTGTGTGGTTTAAAAGCTTATGTAGTTGCTACTTGGACCTTAAGCTTTCTCACCGCCATTTCCATCTAACCTCTCGCAATCACATACTTATAGACAAATGAAGAGAGAATACCCAGTTGGCTTTATGAATGTTTCGATGTTGGTGGCTGGTATTACTAAAATCCCCACGCATAAACTTATTTACATACAAAAACACACCTGCGTCTTCCTCTGTTTGTAAATTTTAAACTCAATAATATTTCAGTATTTCCTCTTACAACTTACTTGCAAATCTCAGCGTAATAACACCCACTCCATTTTTTTCTAGCACCGTTTCAATAAACGTTGCTGCTTACCTTCAAGTAACTAACTAAGCAAGTTGTTGACATCTTTCGAGATTTCCTAAGTTGCAACGCGTTAACACTTTCCAATTTTCCTCAATTTTCGCACCAACTCATTTTGCGCTGTCAATAGCGTTGAAGCAGCAGCAGCAGGAGGAGCAAAGTCACGCTTTGACAATATTGCTACTTACCTACATTTATGTGCATATGTATATGAAGGAGTATATGTGATATGCATTTACATACTTGCATATACATTTTGTACGCATTTGAAATTGTTGTTAATATATGCACCGCGCCACCTACAAATTGCCAGCAATCAACAAATTGCTCCATTTTCCCAACGTTGCTTACGTGTTTGGCTGGAACGCTAGCGCGTAGCTCGCGGGAGTGCTATTTGGTGATACACCAGAATAGCTGCTAAAGTTGGCTGTATCGGATTGTTGTTGTTGGTACGATTGATATTGGCAAGTTGTTGTTGTTATTACAAGCGAGTTCCTTTGTCAATTTGTCGATTTAGTAATTCTACGCGTTTGACTTGCAGCTTCCATTGCAATCAGAGTTGTTGCTCTTGTTTGTATGTATATCACTACCAATGAATGTAAATTCCTGCGCATATGTATGTATTATGTGCATATGTATATATGTTTATGCAAATACATACTTAATAATAATAATAATAATTTGGCGCTTACACATATGTTAGTGTTTGGCCGAGCTTCTCCTCCGATTTGTGGCGTGCGCCTTGATGTTGTCACACAAAGGGGAGGGACCTACAGTTTTATGCCGACTCCGAACGGCGATTGTATTTTTATGAGAAGCTTTTTCATGGCAGAAGTACCCTCGGAGGTTTGCCATTGCCTGCCGAGGGGTGACCGCTGTTAAGAAAAAACCTTTTCTCTAAACTTTTTTGCGACGTTGACCAGGGCTTGAACCCAGGCCTGCGGAGTGGAAGCGCGCACTGCTTACCACTACACCACAG
>JAPVRG010220503.1:2981-14323 GCA_029783565.1 Rhagoletis cerasi | reverse complement strand
TTTAAATTCTAAAGTGAAATTTTAATTATTTATTAACCCTTAGCCTAAGAGCGCGTATGTGTCCCACTTACCTTTTCTATAACCTTTTGCGGTGGTATGTATGTATGTATGCTGACGTAAAAAATCCAAGCCCAAAGTTGGCTGTCTGTCTGAATGGTAAATTTTTCGAAACGCGCTGCAAAAACAAAAGCAGAAATCCGAAAAAACGTAGGTAATCCAATGGCCAAGTTTTCGCTCATTTATCAAATATTTTATTGGACGAAGGTGGGTATGTGTTGTTTTTGTATTTTGGTATGTTATGTATGTGTGTTATAAAACCAATATTAAATAAAAAACCAAAAACAAAACGGGGTTAAAAACGAATGAAGAAGAAGAAAAATGAAAAATAAAATAAAAACGCCAATGTTCAACACACATGAACCAAAAACTAAAAAAAATTAAAATTTTACGCCACTAAACTGACCACTTTAACCACTTCCACTTTTTTGCTGTTGTCTTGAATTAATTTTTTTAAGTTTTTCTACCCTTTTTAAAGGTTATTTTTTTGTAGCGGAAAAATATGCAGACAGCAAAAATAAACAATTCAAATTTCAATATTTCTGCGCTCTATACACATCCATTTGACTGCAGTCTACAAAACTCGCTTATTAGGGGGCGGGCAATGCAAAGTGCAATCGAACGACCGGATTTCGTCCACAGACCGGATTGCTTATAGCAGTTAACACCGCGCGCTGCGTAGACGCACGACAATCGAAGTATGAAAACTCGGCAACAATTTCGCGTAAACGAAGACGACGTTGTTCATAAGTCGCGTGCAAATCGAAGACTGCTTGAGCGCTAGCAGCTACGAAGACGTTAAACCTGAGCGCGGCATACAACAACGAAAGACGCTGAGCTCGCGAAAAACAAGCTAGCGTTGACTCCATACTCCAGCCATGCTTCACACGCCGCGCGTTGCCTTACTAGCTCACCTGGCTTCGTGTGCGCGCCGCTTGTATTAGTCTTAAGTGCACGAAGGTGCGCTCGCGGCATAAGTCGTGGACGCCACCTACAAAAAAAAATCAAATACATAAAAATACTTTGAAATGTGTGCCTGAATTGGCTGTGAAGACGCGCTTCATAGCCGTCTGCTTGCCGCGTCTCACCCACTACTTTTCTGAAGCTTCTAACTCTCTTGCGGTGCCTTACTTTGTGACTGCGTTGCTTGTATAAGTGTTGAGGGGGATGTAGCGCGCGCGCACACCTTCATGCCGCATTCTGCGCGCCTGGGCAAATGTGCGCGGATCAGCATTTTAACACAGTGTCGTTTTTTCAATAACAATAACAGCAAAGGCATGCGCGCGCTCGCGCGGCCTCCATGAAAATGCTCTGTCCGTCGCAGCTGCTACGCGCTGCCATTCAATGTTGACAAAATTTCAATAATTACAGCAGTTCACCGCGCGAACGGCGCAACAACAAGCAGCAACACTCACACTCAGCCGCTTGCACGTGACTTTACAATTTCAGTGGCTCGTCCGCAGCAGCTACGTTCAACTGTTCTTTCACATTACTTGGCGCAGTGTTTGTTTTGTTACGATTTTGTTTATCACCATTCGCTCCATTCGTTTTTCTTTCCCCCATTGCTTTCTTGCGCTTTTCTCGGATTGTGTCCGCCTGACTGCCGGTCAGTCCGTTCAACACTTATTCAATTAGTCAATCTGAAATTCAGTCAGGCAGTCAGCCATTGAACAACGGTCTTTCGATGAACAGTTGCTTCAAAGCAGTCCGTCCATTGGTCTATTTCAATGATGCGGCAACAAAGCCATATGCGCCGAGTCCAACATTCAATGCCGTCATTCGTTCGTTTGGCCGCTCGTCGCCCATCGCCCATCGCCGCCTTGCTACGCTCCATTGGCTTCGTCACCTCGTCAACGGTGTTCTTGTGCGCTTTGGTGCTGTTAGCTGTTTGGCTGTAAGAGGCTCCAATTGCGCCGTGTGACTCTCGGCTGTAATTCAGTTGCAATCTCAAATCGCGACTCAGCGACTTCTAACTTCTATTTGTAATTTGTGATTTGGCTTCCTCCTGCGGTTTGCGGTGACGATAGAATATTTGTGGTTTCATTGATCGCCGACTCGTTGATGGGAAAATTACGTGAATTCTTCTGCGCTTATGAACATATGTAAGTATTTACATGAATATGTTTGTGTGTGCGTTGGAGAATGTTGCAATAGTGCGGTGCTTCTGACCTCTAACGTTACACTGTCGGTAGCTAGTCAAGGCGATATTTGAATTTATTGTTATTATTGTAGTTAATGAGTTATCTTTGATTCATTGAACGCCGACTATTTTTCACACGGAAAAGTTGCGCGAAGTAAATTACCGATGGCGATCTAAGAGCAAATTTATTTAAACTTCGCGGAAGCTTTATCATTTATTTCCTCTCGCCTCTATTACGAATTCTTAAAAAAATACGATAGATTCTCTAAGTCTAAAAAATACTTGTGTCAAGCTCATCCAACATTAGGCTTAGGAACAAACTTTATCGACGAGGATGGACCAAAAGGGAGAGAGATGTTAGAGACATATTTTTCGAACGGGGTGGGGTAAGTAGAGAGAGGAGTT
The DNA here is from genome assembly GCA_029783565.1 of Rhagoletis cerasi. Taxonomy (NCBI): domain Eukaryota; kingdom Metazoa; phylum Arthropoda; class Insecta; order Diptera; family Tephritidae; genus Rhagoletis; species Rhagoletis cerasi. Next base: position 11,721 of record JAPVRG010220503.1, on the reverse strand, counting down.
CTAGGGGTCAGGGGCAGGGGTCGTCATGTTTCTCAGAGAAGCTCACTCGGAGTGTGAAGATTCGTTTTGTGTTTGCGATGACCAGCGAATTGCGCGGACTGCGTGTATTAGGCACTCCCGCGAACTCTCCCCGGAGCTATTTGTTCTCGGTGCGAACGCCTAGTTTTGCGAAACGAGGCTATAAGTTTCTAAATGCTTATTACGTTTGATGCTGTTCTTTCTCTCCTCAACAGATGGATGTTAGATAGCCAAGATTTGGCTGCTTTTTAAAATTATTTTTGGCTAGAGAGAGCTTTTGTCTAGTACGCTTCTATACTAGCGATGGCCTAAACCTAGGACGTGGACAGAGCTTTTAAAGCTTTCTAGAAATTTTACACTGACGTGCATAGAGTAAAAGCTCTCTCTGGTAGCCCCAATATACAGAAAACTCTTAAACAGCTCTGCGCCCATTTTTAGATCAGCGATGACCAGAGAGTTTTACACGTCCGTACAAAATCTATAGAAAGTTTTCAAAAGCTCCTTCCACGGCGAAAATAGTATGTTGATTTTGAATCGCTTAAAAATATTTTGATAGGGTTGCCACCCATTAAAAAAAACTGTAATTGAATTTAATATGTAAGATAGCAACAATATACAGTACGGGCATAAAACGAAAAATAGTTGTGAAGACCTTGACCCCAGAGTATTTTCAAAATGTCTTTTACTTTCTAAAAAAATTAAATTTTTAAAAGTGTGATTAATGTGGTTATGTACATATGTAGGCGTTTGTTCTCAAATATTTTTTAAGTAAAAACTGTCAAAAAAATGTTAAACTAAGAAAATACAATAAAATAAAGTAAAGAAAAGATAGGGTCGCCACTCGCTAAAAAATTAAAATTAAATTATTTGGAAATATTTTTGAAAAACTTTGCTCTGATCATATTTTTGTAAAGGGGTTGCCACCATCCAAAACAAATTGAATTTATTAAATAATTTTTGGATGAAGAATTCTAATATAAAAGTATTATTTAGGCCAGAGTTGCCACCTAAAAAAAGTTTAGCTCAGTATGAAGGCGTGGCATCACTTTAATCTTCTATTAACCAATCATATTTTTGAAAAGGGGTTGCCACCTATGAAAAAAATTTTAATTTATTAAAATATTTTTGGATGAAAAATTCTAGCATAAGAGCATTATTTAGACCAGCGTTGCCACCTAAAAAAAGTTTAGCTCAGTAGCAAGGTGTGACATCGCATGCAGGCATTGCTTAATCTTCTATTAACCACATAAAATTTCACATAAAAATTCAATTTATTTCGTGGAAAAGTTACATCTGTACCTAATATGCGAGCGAGCGCACAACGAAATGGCAATTTAACTGCAATTCGTATTTCTTATGTAAAATCGTCAATTTCCAAACTAACTCAAAATTTATAATTCTCTATTATGCAGTTGCAGCCCAACGTGTTTGCAAACAATGTAGGTGCGCTTGCGGTGCATCATAGCCAAACTCCCCGTATACCCACAAACAAAAAAGTTTAGTGCCACTGTTGTCGTCTCAGCTGCCACCTGAAGCCATTACCACATTCCAACGTTCGAACGACAACAATGCGCTGCCAGCCTTTGGCTATTGATGTGTCCACTGAGGCATCTAACTAAAAGTGCGCATGCGCGCGATCCACAACTAGTTTTAGCAGAGCGCTGATGGACTGGACCAAGCGAGTTTTTAAACGCAGGCGAACCTCTACAGCTTTGATGGCTTCCCATTTCATTTTCAATTTTTTTTTTACATTTTGTTTGCTGCTGCGCTAAATTCGCTACAACCACATTCCGTACGTGCTGACCCAACTGCAGTGCAGTGCGCCTCCGTGCTGCGCTTTTGTGGATAAATTAAGCTCGATACGCGCTTGTGGACGACACAACAGCAGCTAACGTGAGCAAGCCTCTAGCAATGGAGCTGATGACGAGTTTTGTAGGTTGATTCCAACTCCAGTGCTGGATGAACTGAAGCGAACGATGGTGGTGGTGGTGGTGATGTGTCAATATGTCGCATGCGATTGAGGAGAAGGAAACAGCAAAATAATAAATACGAAATAGTCGACCAACCAAACCTGTTTATATGTATGTATGCACATTAAGGCGGAGTAATTTAATTTCATAATTTTTGTTGGGCCAAGATTTAAGTTATTTTGGGTAATTGGTATGGAGCTTTTCGGCCGTTTTGGTTAAGAGCAAAAAACGATGTTTTTCCTTCTTTCTCCTACATGTTTCGGTGCTATTTTGCACCTTCTTCAGGGAGTCTGAATTTTATTGGTAATTTAATTTCGAAAAAAGTGTATGTCATATTCGAATTCTACGTTCGATTGTAAGCAAAAATGGTGAACAAACTATGTACCAAAAATTACGCTTGACCCTCCCAATTTTTTAAGGAAAAATCAATGTATTATAATTTTTTCTGAACGAAATTAATTTCTAATTTTAAGAAACTACTTCGCAAAACCTAGAAAATAAAAAAAATTAATTAAATAAAAAAAAAATTAAAGTTAGAATATACTGCCTTTTCTTTTGAAAGTTGGTAGGGTTAAACATCATTTTATATATATGTATATAGTTTATTCGCCATTTTTGCTTAGAATCAATCGTATAATTTGAATTCGCTATACACTTTCTTCGAAAATTTTGCTCCGAACAAATTACTCCGCCCTAATGTACATGCATACAAATATACCCATTTATGTGCATACGTATGCATGTACATACTTGAAACATTTTGTAGAAAAAGTAGAAAAGCTGTCAATGTTGATTGCAAGCGGACACAGCAGCCGACAAGCTTCCGCGCGCCCGTTGAAAGATCGCTGAAATGCAAATAAGATGCGCGCAAGCGCATTTCCCATGTTTTTGGCATGAAATTCAATTCGAAAAATATTCCGGAAAAATGCATAAAAACCAGCACGAAACACCGCTTGACTAACTGCCTGAGGTTACCGCAAGATAAGGTGATTTTCGGGGAGAAAATTTTCTATTGCCTTTAGTAAAGCTTTTCAAATAAGAAAATATGTAAATAGTCAGTTCTTTGCGCTCATTGCCTTGTAGGAGATATTGAGATTTCGAGGCCTCAGAGCCACACATAACAATAAATAGTAGTTAGATCTTCTGGCATCGCTCTGCCTTTGACGTGGTCCTCGTTAGTCCAAGGAGGAAGTACAGATGATGCACTAAAACTTGTTTGTTGAAACAGCATAGAAATTCCCCAGGTAGACTCGACTGTCGTGGAAACGAAATAGCTGTCGGTCGGCCAACAAAAAAAAAAAAAAATAACTTCTTTCTCGGCATCGAAATATGACGAAAATTTTTCTTATTATAATTTTTTCGAACGTCTTGTAGATTTTAAGTTTTTATTTTTTTACTGCTTAAATTTTTCAGATTTTTCTAAGTTCAATTTTCATAAATTTTGTCAACTTTTCTTTTAATATTTTGTATTTTTAAATTTTTTTTAAACTTTATATTTTTAATTTTTTCTTTATTTTTTTAATGCTATATATTTTAACACTTTATTATTATTATTTTGGTTTTTTGTATTTTTAATTTTTTTAATTTTAATAGCCATATTCTTTTTTATTCAATATTTTAGTTTTTGACCTTTTTGATATTTTAAATTTTTCGTTTTTTATTAATTTTTTTATCTAGTCTGTTTTTCCTTTTTATTATTTATTTTTCGGTTTTTTATTTTAACTATGCATTTCAACTTTAACTTAATTTTTTTTCTTTTCAATACTCGTCTTCATTTATAATTACTAAATTTTTTTGTTGTATTTATGTATTTACTTTATTTTTCACTTTTAAATTAATTATTTTATTTTTTTAGATTTTATTTCTCATATTACAGCATTGTTGCCTTAACAGCCGGTATTTATTTTTATTTTATTTTTTAATGTACGGTTTTTATTTTGTATTTTGAAATTTTTTACAATTTTTTAAATTATTAATTTATTTTATTATTTTCACAACTTTTTAATTGATTCATTTTTTCAGATTATATTTTTAATATTTTCTTATTTTTGTCTTAGCGACTTTTTTTAATTTTTGACTCTTTTACCTTTCAAATATTTTAAAATATTTTTAATTATATGTACATTTATTCATTTTTTCAACTTTTTAATTAGTTACTTTTTTTAGGCTTTATTTTGCATATTTGCTTACTTTTGTTATAAATTTTTAAATTTTTATACACATTTTCATTTTATTTATATTTTTATTTTTCTATTTTGACTTTTTACAGTTATTACTGCTCTTATTATTATTTCAACTTTTATGTAATTTATCCAATTCCACGTAAATAAATCGGAAAAACAAAAACAAATTGGAAAACATTGTTCTTGTTTGGCTTTATAATTTTGGGTATATTTGTTCACAGGGAATTCGCGATAAAGCCGTGTATTTTTTCAATTACTCTGTTTTTTATATTCGCAGTAATATTTTTGTCATAATTTTTTTGTTGAAACATTTTCGTCCAACATTTTCACCAACAATTCACATTATCGACTTCCAGTGGCACATTTATGCATCTGCCCTGATTATGGTTTTGTGGTCATCAGTAGGGCTTATCTTGAATAAGAAATTATCAAATTTTAACAACGTGAATATTTTTCGCACGTACACACATGGGTTTCTTCTCTTCAAAATGAGGCTTTAGTCATTGAATTTGATAAAATAGTAAGGGAGATATCGTTTGGTAACAGAAAAATACCTTTGAGAAATAAGTATATATGTAGATTGCGATATTTTGTTATAATTGTTTACATACACAATTTTTCACTTATAAAATATTTATCAATTAGTATTTATTTTGGGTTTAATTTCTTTTTTGTTGATTTGTAAGATTTTTGCTTTTAGCAATTTTTAGTGTTAATTTTTTATATTTTCATTTGAAATTCTAAATCCTTACGTTTTGCTTTCTAAATTTTATCTTCAATATTCTTCTTTATTTTTAATTATGTATTAAAAAACATATTTTATAGTATCCATATTCTGCCTTTTTTATTTTGTATAGTATTAATATGTTTTTTATTTTAACTTGAATTTCTTTGGTTAATTTGTTTTATCTATACTACTATAGTTAATTTTAAAGTCATAATTTCTTTATTTTCATTAGTTTAAATTTTTTATTTTTTATTTTTTTTTTTTTGTTTTTTGAGTACCTAAAACTTTTCTCCACTTTTATTACGTGAAAACTTTTCATATAAAATTCTACATATAAAAAATCATTTTTCGCTTGAATTGCTTTCGTGAAACTGACTCAAAGGATTATTTTTTTTACAATAACTTTAAGTTGTTTTTTTTTATTTTTTTCTTCCAATTTCCTTACTTTTGAGCCTTAATAGTACATAGTTTTGATATCTTATTAATATCTTTTTAGTGAAAAAATTGCTCGTTTTTGGAATTTTTTTTCTTTTTAAGATTTTGTTCTTTTAATTTGTTAACTTATTCTTTATTTAATTAAATTTTATTTTTAATTTTAATTTATTTATTTTAACTTTTTAATTTAGATATAATTAATTTTTTTTTATTTTTTACTAATTTTACGCTATTTTTTATTTCCTTTCGTTCGCTTACAAAATCAACACATTTAAGTTTTCCTTATTTTTTGAGAAATGTCCATGAAATACGCATTGGAAATGTATGCATACATGAATATATAATTTTTTTATCGAAAAGTTTCCGTTTTTAACACAAAAAAATATTTTAACTCTTTCATATAGTGTATGTATTTATGTATGTATGTATGTATTTATATACCATGTTTATCTACTAATTGTATGCGTTATTTTTGTACACACAAACTTTATTGGCTGCAAAACAGTGAACATCCAGCGTCGCATTGCATTGCTCCGAATTGCTAATTTGGAGTAAAATCGTGAATTGCTTATAAGATCAGCCATCGCAAAACTGCTATTCGCGGATGTCAAGCCATTAAAAATTGTTTGTTATTTATCACTATTGTTTTTGCTGTTAGACTAACTGCTACATAAAAAGTGGTTGGTGATTTGATTGCTTTGCTCGTTGGCACACTTCACTTGAAAGCGTACCTACAAACATACATGCATATATATGTATGTATGTTTATATTGGTTTGAGTTTTTTTTTTTTAATAATTGCTATGAAGAAAAATTTCTGCTTGTACTCGTACAAAATTTACTTTACATGATTCTCTATTTTCAAAGTACATATTTTTATTGTACAAACATAAATACTATGTATCTACATATGTACTTAGATAGGTATATACATCCATATGTACATTTGTATCTGGCTATGTGTAGTTATTCGCATTTCTGAAAGTTACGTGCAATGAATCAGAGCTAAAATTTGGAAAAAGAGTTTGCTATGACACTGATGATGGGTTTCACATTCCTCACGGTTGACATAAGAAAACAATAGCCATCAGGTGTATTTAAAAATCTACCAAAAAAGCGATAAGACTAATGGAAACGAGCATTGATAAGTATTTCGATAAATACATTTATCGACAGCTATGCAGTCAAATTAATCGATATCAGTAAAAATTCTCTAGTTATATCGCTGATATTCTAATTAAAAATATATATGTATCGATGCTGAGAATGAGAAAAATTATCGATTTGGATATCGATAGTTTAATCGATAATTTTATCGATTAATATCTTGCACAATATAATGTTATTTATTTTGATTTTAGACCGTAAAATAACGACCAGAGTGGATTTCTTGCTGATCCAAAATTTTTTTTAATTTTTATACATTTTATGCAACTAGGTATGTATGTATATTTTTTCTTTGTTCCTCGTATCGCTTGTATTAAGTTCTCTACATAGGGCAAAAGTTCAGCGGAAGTATGAGCCAATCTCATCAAAGATTTACTTTTTATGTAAAATTCCCAGTCAGCTTTTACCATTTCCAACTTTCTTCGCCACCCAACCCAATTTTCGTTAGTAAAGGCGCGCAACCACAGTCCCACTTACATACATATGTATGTGTCTTCTCGAATTAAATTAAAAATTAAATTTCAATACTGTTATATATCGAGTTCGAATATGAATACATTGTGTCAATGCACTTTGTTACTTTTGCTGTTATTCAACGCAGTTAAATGTTTATAGACTTTCTCGCCCAAATGCAGTTGGTTGCATTTACATATCTACATATACAGGGTTATCGGGAATGAAGTAATTTCTGATTGACTTGTTCATATGCCATGATGTCCAAAACTAAACCGTTTTCGAGATATTCGATTTTAAAGATTATTTAAAAAAAAATTTTTTTTTGCTGTACGTTCACTTTTTTTAATTGTTAGTTCAAGCGTCCGATTTTTTCTGCTTTTAATTACCAAATTTTCACTTTCTAAATTTGCTTTTCAATATTCTTCGTCATTTTTAATTATTAAAAAATATTTTATAATATCCATATTCTGGCTTTTTTTACTTTGTTTCGATAATTAAATGCATTTTTAATAAGTTTTTTATTTAAACTTGAATTTCTTTGGTTAATTTGTTTTATCTACGTTACTATAATTAAATTTAAAGTCATAATTTTCTCACCATTCGGATCTTTCCAAACTTTTTACTATTTTTTTTTTTATTTTTTTAGTACCTAAAACTTTTCTCTACTTTTAATACGTGAAAAATATTTTTTTCCTTTATGTTAGTTTTCATATAAAAAAATCATTTTTCGCTTAAATTGTTTTTTTTTATATTTTTTTTTCTTCCAATTTCCTTACTTTTTAGTCTTTATAGTACATAATTATAACATCTTTTTAATATTTTGTTTTGAAAAAGTTGCTAAAGTTTTTGAAAAAAATTATTCTTCTTAAGATTTTGTTCTTTTAATTTGTTTACTTTTTCATTATTTTATTTTGTTTTATTTTTAATTTGTCTTAATTTTTATTTATTTGCATTTTCTTTTTTTAATTTTTAGATATTAAATTTTTGTTTTTTAATTTTTACTAAAGGGTATGGCAATTAATAAATATGCCTGCATGATAAAGTTATGAATTTACGATTTGTCATTGTTTTCTACATCCCATCATTAAAAAAAAATTTATACGGTAACAATTCTGAAATTATTTTAAAACTAGTTTTTTTGGCTATCTTAAAAGGTATAACACTTAAATTAAAGAAGTAGGGGAGAGCGAAATTTCAAAGGAAGGAAAAAATTTAAAAAAAAATACCCAACTAAACAAAAAACTTAACAATTTAAACTTTTTTATTCATTATAATTCATTCTCGGCATGGGCGCCGCTATTCCTGATACAAATTCTCATTCTTCATCATAAATTAATTTTGTTTTATTTTTTAAGTTTTGGACATCATTTCATATAACCAATTAGAATCAGAAATTACCTAAATAATAATGTCCTTAAGTAACTAAGACGATTTTGCCGGTAACCCTGTATAATTTTAACATTTGTATTGTTCATCTGGACTTACAAATGCTATTATGTCTTATTTATTTTGCTTTCTTGTATTTTCTTTTTTTTTTTTGTATGTGCTTTTAAAGCGTACATATTGAGGAAAACAAACTTCGGCAGCAACGTCAACACGCAGCCGCATTCTCACCTCCCTAGCAGCTGGACTTAATGCATTTTTACAAATCACAAAAGCGTAAAATTCGAAAGTTTTCGCTTCGTTTTCCGCTGGCTAATGTTGCCACTGCCGTACTGCATTTTACACATATTATTAACAATTTGTTAACGCTACTTTGGTTTTACACTTTTTTCTTTTTTTTTT
>JAPVRG010220482.1:0-14596 GCA_029783565.1 Rhagoletis cerasi | reverse complement strand
CAACTCCGTCTTTCATTTTTAGAAAAGATGTATCCAATCTGCCCAGTTCTACTTACTTTGGTAGATTATTTATATAGAAGAGCAAAAATTCCTCTAGAAGTACTGTTTTAGTAAAGAATTTCTTATTGAAAAGCCCTTAAGTTAGGACCGAACTTCGACATTCCTTGCCAAATTTGGTGTTGTTTCAAAAAACATCCGCTTCTCATTCCTTAAGCTGACCTTAAAATACTCCAAAGCTTACTTTTGCTACGAATACGTTTTCCTGGTAAAGTAGATCCAGGTACGTTTTTACTCAACAGCCTTAGAGCCGTCTGTGTATCACTGTGTATATATCAGTTTAGGGTATTTGCTTGAAGCTACGTTTCAAGAGAAACGATGCTCTAGTTTTCTTTGTTATTCAGTTTGGCTAATGGACTTTTCGCGAAGTCGTTAGTCTTTTTCAGATTACATGTCGCCCATTGTACTGCTTTCGTGTTACCTCTAATCTATTTGAAATCTACACGATCAATGAATAAATTGGAGCAGATTTTTGAGTGATAAATAGCTCAGATGTTAGTTAGTCTCTCAACACATCGCTGCCAAAGGACTGATACCTAATTGTTACAAAGGCGGGACAGAAGCACAAAAAGTGGTCCAATGGCTCATCCTCGTCAAGGAAAGGCAAATGGGCATGCTATGTTAGTCAGTAATCCAACACATTGTCTACTGCCCCATCTGCTCAATTAAAGCAAATGGTTACCTAATTAGAACTGAAACCTCCCAGTTACTCCGAGAATAGTATTGCATTGCCAAGCTATGTAGTTTGGAGGTAGCTAGAGAGCTGGCCAATGCCTTGAATACCGATTGGCTGTCCCTGCAGACTCGTAAACTCCAACCTCTTGACCTATTTACCATCACGTAGTCCATGGCCTTGAGGATTGCAAATATTTCGGCTGAGATAAGTAAACATTGTAGCCGTTACCTTCGATATAGACTTCAGATCCAGACCCTGTGTCAGTTTTAGAACCGTCAGATCTTCCACGCTATTAACACATTGAGTGCCAAGCGGATTTGACGAAAGCCTTCACCGGGTTCCAAGCAAATTTTTTGATATAAAGCTATGTGAGAATAGCATATATTGATTTCTAAGCCATTCCCGAAATGGTTTGTGGTTTATCTTGGATTTTATAACGATTTTATGTGCCGTAGGTTTTTGTATGATATGGCACTATACGACGGATGAGCGCTATGAAAGTTGGACAAAATATTAGTTCAAAGATCAGCTTACTAAGAAAAGATAAAAAATCATTGTAGTGTCAAACAAAAAATTGCGACAATGTCTAATACGAAACAACCCCTGTCGTACGCTTTCGTACGACGTGGCACCCCAGAAAGTATTATGTGTCGTACCACAACGTACGATTGGTCTGCTCGACCACACCACTGTTACGAAATGTCTGTGATATGCGTTTAACACTATCACAGCCGTTGGCCATGTACGCAATTCCCTCATTAGGCATACTTACGACAAATGTTAGAGACTCATGAGTGAGTCATCGAGAACCAAACAACCGCCTCAAAGCTTGCTATCGATCTACTCAGCATAGCTTGCATTCATAAGTCTCTTTGTCGCTTTTATCCGTTGACGGCAGTGGGAGTATTTCGCTCACAGAGTGGGTTCTATGTTAACCTCTAATTCTGGACTTTCATTTCTTCTTATTAATGCTTTAAGAAACTCATCTTTACCAATTTCATAATTATATCAAAATCTCTATTCTTCCAACAGGTACACAAATCTGAACCTTCAGCAGATTCTAGTCCTGATGGTTCACTGCATCCACAACCACTTCCGGAACTACGTATCGAGGAATGTATGGATATTGCAAATCTAACGGCAGCTATTGAAGATTTTGTAAAAACAACAAATGATGATGAGTCTATATCACCCGCTGCAAGGGATAAGCAGACGACAACAAAGGAAGTTGCTTCTACCAGCGTGACGTCTACGAAACAAAATGGCGACGCTACTCCGGTACACGACAGTGCGCCACAGAGTCCAAGCCAAAAGGTGGAAGATACCAAGGAAGTCGATGTCACAGAGATAAAGCAAAAATTAGATCACAGCGTGCCGGCAGAAAAGAAGGAGGCTTCGGAAACGGATAACACCGAAATGAAAATTTCGGCTCCACTTAACAGTGACAATACAGCAGAAGTTGGTCACTTGGAGTGCATACACGTTCATATGGGAAACCAAAGTGCCACAACCGTCGCCGCCGCCGCCGCCGATCGTGTCGAACCCAGTCAGATGTCAAGTTTTCGCGGCAATCAAGCGCGTTCTCCTGCACCACAGCCACCGATTACAACGAAAACTTCATTTACACTCACCACACCACCTGCGACACGCCGAGACTCCACAAAAAAGGCGAAGATCAGACTACAAACTACCGAAACCTTGAAATTCCCAGAAACAGAGGAGTTAAAGATCACAGAAGATGTCACAACAGCAACGATAACAAAATCACCAACAGCTACAACGAAGCCCGCAGTGTCTGCCAAACCACACGTGGCTGAGATTCACAAACCAGCTAGAGGAATCACATCCACAAGAACAGACGAACAAAAAGAATTAGTGGTTAAAGAAATTAGACAACCACCGATGAGCCCAGTGCCGCCCGTACGCCACAGCATAACTGTGAAACAGACACAAGCAGCTGTGGTGAAACCAACGGAAACAGAGATTGGGTCGACGAGCGTACAACAACAAAAAACTGATAGCCACGTATTACCAGGTGAAGCAGTACCAACCACTTCCGCACTCTCGTTGACCATCACAGAGTCACATGAAGACCTGCTGGAGAAAGATGAAGCGACGGGTCACATTTTAAGTGACAACAAAGTTACAAGCGTCTCCATAACGCCACCGCATCGTCCTCAATCGCCCACAGAGCTGCGGGAGGAAGCCTTAGAATCATTGTATCGGCCGAAACAATCCTCTTCATACCTTGAGTGGAAGCAATCGTCGCTGGCACCACTCGAAAAGAATGTGCCGCCCGAAAAACGCAAGTCCGTCAAGGACATAATCGAGTCCATTAACAGAAGTCAGCGCTTGTTACATGCCTCTGCACACAAGGATATACAACACAATGGTACTAGTCCGTCCACTGGCGCAGGTAGCGCTAACGGAACACCCTTGCCGCAACGGAAATTTAGTGGTCAGTCAACGATTGAAAAGCATGCAACGGATGTCCAACGCAGGGCACAACTCAACGGCAACGCTACCACGACTGAGAGTGGACAAGATGAGGATACGCCCACTACCTCGGCGGCGGCATCGGCATCGGCCGTTGAAGATGGTAGTGAAAATTTGAATGGTGATGTTAGTGCACAAGATCCACAAAAACTCAACAATAACGAAATATTTAAGAAATGTACAGTAAAGAAAGAGGTGCAATATGACTACAGAGAGCAATCGCCAACAACTTCTAATCTCGATTGGAATCCAGTGCCCAAGCCTAAGAGAAATAAGAATTTGTCGGAACAATGAAATTAAGTTCGCAACTAACTAACTGTAATTTTTGAATAGTCATTTAACTTATAATGTGCAATTTATGTAAGGATTTTTTGAAGCAGACTTTTTATGAAATCTTATTTATTGTAGGCTTTCAAAGTGAGGTGTTCTCACAGCTAAAGGAAACAGAAAATATGTATTAAAGTTATATAAAAAGAGGAGTAAAAAATTGGAAAATAATGCGCCTAAAAATACGCAAAGACATAACTACATATGTATGTATGTACGTTTAAGTATCAAGCGAAATGTGTAAATAGCAGAGACCGGAAATATGATTATTTAAAAGTTTTCAATGAAAAAATCAAAAGCTTCCAAATATCATAGAACAGTTTCGAGTATATAGATGTGCATGTTTTTTCATGTCCTGTATGAATATCATACGATTTAAAAATGTTTGAGCGATGTATATAAAATCAAAATTAATAATTACATTTTTAATTTTTATCAATCGCTCAGAATAATAATAATAATAATAATAATAATAATAATAATAATAATAATAATAATAATAATAATAATAATAATAATAACAATAATAATAGATTGGCGCTTACATATGTATATGTCAGTGTTTGGCCGAGCTTCTCCTCCGATTTGTGGCGTGCGCCTTGATGTTGTGAGAAGCTTTTTCATGGCAGAAGTACCCTCAGAGGTTTGCAATTGCCTGCAGAAGGGCGACCGCTGTTAAGAAAAAACCTTTTTCTAAATTTTTTTGCGACGTTGCTCGGACCAGGGCTTGAACTCGGGCCTGCGGAGTGGAAGCGCGCACTGCTTACCACCACACCACAGCGGCCACAATCGCTCAGAATATATAATCATACAGGGATGGGCGTTTTTGAATAAATTATTATTCAAATAAAAAATAAAATTTTATTCATAATTTTTCCATGTTTGAATGACGAATAAATTTTTATTCTTCTTTCAAGAAATATCTAATAACGAATAAGTTTTCATTCATCATTCAAGTAATTTCGAATGAAGAATACATTTTTATTCTTCATTCAGGTAATTTCGAATGACGAATAAATTTTTATTCTTCATTCAAGTAATTTCGAATGACGAATAAGTTTTTATTATTCATTCAAGAAACATCAAATAACGAATAAATTTTTATTCATCATTCAAGTAATTTCGTATGAAGATTACATTTTTAATCAATAAACTGGGCCCGAACTAATCCCAACCTGGTCCCAAACTGGTTACGGAACTGGTCCCAAACTGCTTACGAATCCGTCCCTCACACTGGTTTCGAAACTGGTACCGACTTGTTCATTAAAAATTTATTCTTCATCAATAAAAATTTATTCTTCATCCCAAATTACTTAAATGATGAATAAAAATTTATTCGTTATTTGATATTTCTTGAATGAAGAATACAAATTTATTTGCCATTCGAAATTACTTGAATGATGAATGAACACTTATTCGTTATTTGATATTTCTTGAATGAAGAATAAGAATTTATTCGTCATTCGAAATAACTTGAATGAAGAATAAAAATTTATTCGTCATTCAAAATTATTTGAATGATGAATGAAAATTTATTCTTAATTTTTTTTTATTCATTATTCATTTTCCTGATTACGCCCATCCCTGTAATCATATATCGAGTTATATTTTTTTGATCAAAAATAAAGCTCATTTTTCGAGAGTTACTTTTTCTCTGAAATAATGATTATTTTTTAAGTTTATTTTTTTGATCAGTAAAGGTCAATATTTTTTTGAGTTTTATTTTTTTTTTTCATCAAAAATAATGATTACGAAAATAAAACTCATTTCTTGAGCGATATATTTTATCTCTCAAAAATAAAAATTCATTTTTGAGTTAAATTTTTTTTTGCAGATCGAAAAACTCAAAACGCCATATTTAATAATAATAAAAAATTTGTTTTATTTTTGTTCAAAAAAATATAAAGGGACATACAATTTTTATTTCTAAGCAATACAATAAAACTCAGAAATGTATTATTAGTATTGATCGTAAATTTTAAAATTTTGAAATAATGTTTAAATATTAATTTTTTTAATAGAACTCATAATGATTACGGTCCCTGGTAAATAGAGCCACTTACACATTCGATCGAAATAATTGTAGAAAAGGCCACTTCCTAGACACACGCGCAAAGTTTTTTAAGCTTTCTATACCGGGTAATTCGAGGTGCGTACTACCACTACGAAGGACCAAGGTTCGGTCGTTCCCACGACAGTCGGGTCTACGTAACCGGAACGACACAGATTCATATCTGGCCAAGGACTGTCATTCCCGCATCATTCCCTAAAAACTCTTTAGGGAATTTGTATGCGGTTACAACAACAACAAGCAAGGTTCGGTGGCCGATCAAAGGAACATCCCAAAAAATTTTAGGAAAAGCTTTTTCGTAACAGCTGTCACCCCTCAACAGGCCATAGCAAACCTTGGAATGTAATTCTGCCTTGCAAAAGCTTCTCATGTTGTTGTTGTTATAACCGCATAAAAAACTTTTGCGGGAGACTTTTGGGGGAGTGATGCGTGAGAGACAGTCCTTGAACAGATATGAATCTGGGTCGTTCCGGTTACGTAGAACCGACTGTCGTGGGAACGAAAAGCTTCTCATAAAACCATTTGCCATTCGCGGGCGGCATAAGACTGTATGCGCCTCCATTTGTATAACAACATCAAGACGCGAACAACAAATTGGAGGAGAAGCTCGGCCAACCACTTAGCAAAAAGTGTAAGCCTAATTATTATTTTTTTTCTTTTTTTATACCTTTTACTTAGACGACCAAAACTCAGTACATCCGCGGAACTTTTTTAAGCTTCATAAAAGGGAATACTCGTACAGTAAAGGCTCACTCTGCTTCCACTTCATATACGCGCGCGCCAAGCTTTTCGGGTAGCTTCTCTTCGTGAAATAAAAAATGGCTTTAAAATCGACACAAATGTGCTGTGTCGAATTGCTTTTCTAATACTTTTTCAAACATTTTATACACTGTGAAAGTCTTCTCAATGGACTCATCAGGTTCGAAGCCCAATGGTTCGTTCATGGAGGAAGTCAGTCTTTCGCAAAGTACCAACGATAGAATCTTATAATAAGATTAAGAATTTTGATTCCGCGTTCGTTGGCGCAAATGGCGGGACCTCCCACCTCGGGGATGGGGAGATTCCAATCTTCAGGCATGGTTTCATCAGACCAAATTGCCCTTAAAAGCTCGTGCATGCGCCCGAACAGCTCTTCATCGCCAGCGTTGAATAGATCAGTCGGATGCCGTTAGCTCCGTGGGCGTTGATGTTTTGAGCCTTTTTGTTGGTGTTCTCACCTCATCTTTATGGAATGGGTGCCCTCCGTGAGCTTCGTCCCTATACATTGGTCTGGATTCATCTTCATAAATACCTCAAGTGTACTCTAGACGTCCGTTATCAGAATTCCATCTTAATCTCTGCAGGAAGTAGCTCCGGTCTTGAAAACAATTGATTGCTACTTTACTTTTTTCAATAATTTTCTAGTCGCATTTCTGGCTGCAAGCATCTGAAACTCTACGCACTCATGCCTTTCTGTATTAACGCTACTCGTTTCTTCCTTTTGTTTAGACGTCTGTCCTCTCTTCTCTTCTCCCGGTATCGCTTAGATGTCGCTGGCGTAGCTATTAACTTCATAATGGATTTTTATGCTGCGTATTTCTCTGCAGCAGCACGGGTGGTTATAGTCAACCATCTCTTTTATATAGGATCGATGAGGACTTTCTTGTTTAAGCAGAATTGAGAGTCGAGCACAGCGTTCAGTTTCACAGAGAGTTTTAACTCTTTAGCCTTACTCGCCTTTCAGACGGATCAAGTCTTGCCTTCAAGTCTGCTCGTTCGTAGGCGAAGGAGGTGAGAAGAGAGGGGAAGAGTACAGATACCTCCGTACTGTCAAGTCGTTTCAAGTTTTCCTGTCTCTTTTCATTTTTTCGTTGTTGCCCGTTTAAAGTACCAAGAACTTGATTTCAACAAAGTTGACGCGTGTGAAAGCAAATAGAAAACACAAAAGAGAATGAACGAGAATTGCTTTCAAGTACTTGACGTGTCTGAAAGGCGACTTACATAATGGCAGGGAAAATTCCACCCAAACATTAGCTGCGTTCCTCAACTTTTCTGAAAAAAACTGGTAAAACTGTTAAAAATCAAAATTGCTCTCAGAGAAAGAGAGAAACACCAAAAAGTATAATAAAGCTTTTTGGGTAAAACCCGATAATTCTGTCAAAAACAACGTCAGCGTCAACTTTTGTTTGCATAAAGCCTGTTCCAGGTACATACTTCAGCATTTGCAGGTTTTACAGAACTTACAGGAAAAGCTGTCTTCGCCAATAATAAATTTTATGGAAGGTGGCGTACGGGAACAGCTTCCTGTAAAAACCTGCGAACCCTGAAGTGCCTGGAACAGACTTATAGTTGTTTTTTATCATTTGGTGATTTACAAAATTATGTGCAAATATACACGTAAATAAACAAAAATACTTAAAAACTTTATATTTCTTCGTTACAATACTTGTAATGAGATGAAATTCCAGATGTGCTTTTCTTTTTGTTTACTTAACTTTTAACTTGCTTTGAAAACACAGAACAGCTGATGGTTTGACACTTTATTGAATTTTACAAGCAAAAATTCTTCGGGTAAAATTGCGCAAATTTTGACAAAGAGAGAAACTCATTTACTCCCTAATTTGTCCTCTCATATGCCAGAGAATCGAGTACAGGAACGCTTTCGATTAGGTTCTGGCAAAAACGTGCAACTTCTGGCGAGTTTGGGAACGCAACTATTTTTAGAAATAAAAACATATCGTGGTTTGGTTTTCCCGAAAAAAAGATACTTTGTTCTAAAGAAAAATTTTTTTACAATTAAATATTTCTTGGATAATTTTCTTAAAATCCAAACAGCTTAAAAACAGCTGATAGTTCGACACTTTATTGGATTTTAAAAGCAAAAATTCTTCGGGTAAAATCGTGCAAATTCTGACAAGGAGAGAACCTCATTTACTCTCTTATTTGTCCTCTCATTTGCCAGAGAATCGAGTACAGGAACGCTTTCGAGTAAGTCCTGGCAAAAACTTGCAACTTCTGGCGAGTAGGGGAACGCAAGTATTTTTAGAAATAAAAACATATCGTGGTTTTGGTTTTTGCGAAAAAAAGATACTTTTTCTAAAGAAAATTTTTTTTACAATTAAATATTTCTTGGATAATTTTCTTAAAATCCAAACAGCTTAAAAACAGCCGATGGTTTGACACTTTATTAGATTTTACAAGCAAAAATTCTTCGCGTAAAATCTTGCAACTTCTGACGAAGAGAGAACCTCATTTACTCTCTTATTTGTCCTCTCATTTGCCAGAGAATCGAGTACAGGAACGCTTTCGAGTAAGGTCCTGCAAAAACGTGCAACTCCTGGCGAGTTGAGGAACGCAAGTATTTTTAGAAATAAAAACATAACGTTGTTTGGTTTTTGCGAAAAAAAGATTATTGCGAAGATACTTTGTTCTAAAGAAGATGTTTTTACAAATACATTTTTCATGGGCAATTTTCTTAAAATTCGCTTGGTCTAGCAACACTGCGTAAAACATATTTTTTTTTTTAACTTTTCTCGCCTTGAACTTCCAAAAATAAATGAGTCTATTGCTCGCTACCACTGCTAGTATTTCTTTGATCGCAAGTGTATTAGCAAATGTATGTACATTAGGGTGGCCCAAAATTTTTTTTCCAGCTAGCCCCCATAACTGAAGAATATCGAAAATAAGGAGACACGTATTTTTTTATTTTGAAATCGTTAACATTTACCCGTGCCGTCGGCGCTTTGAAGTTTTCTATATATTTCATATGGACAAAATAAATATTTTCATAGAATTGCTATAAAATCGTTAAAAATAAATATTTTTTTATCGAATAAAAGTATTACCCTTCAGACATCTTCGAACAATAAAATTATGGTGCATATTTACCTTTAGAATTTTGCGAACCATTTTTTCATAACCAATAATCTCCTCTCTTATTTACAAAAATTTTTTATTTTTTGCAGGAACTGTAACGAATATGATCTTTATAATAAAAATCATAATTTAACCGTTAAAATTTGATTTCTATTTTTTCGATCTAATTTAATCGTTATTTTTGATTTTTATTTTTTCGGTTAAAAATAATCGTTTTTTTTGATTTTTATTTTTTCGATCATAAAAGATTTAAAACGGTCATAAAAAGCAGTATCCGTTATAACGGTTAAAAATTATGGAAACAATAAAATCCAAAATAGCGACTATTTTTTGATCAAAAAATAAAAATCAAAAATAACAATTATTTTTAACCTAAAAAATAAAAATCAAAAATAACGATTATGTTTTGATCGAAAAAATAAAAATCATCAAATAACGATTATTTTTTGATCGAAAAATAAAAATCATGATATTTAACGATTATTTTCGATCCCTGATTTTTTGTGTTCGTAACCACATCACGCACGTTTTAAAAAAAAGTTCTATTGTTAAAAGATTGCTGAAGGGAAATATTTTCATTCGAACGAAAAATCTGTATTTTTAAAGATTTTGTAGCAATTCTACGGAAAATTTTAATTTTCCCATGTAAAATATATGGAAAACTTCAAAACTCAGGCGGCACGGTTAAATATTAACCGTTTTCAAAATAAAAAAATACGGGTCTCTTTATTTTCGATTTTCTATAAGCCTGGGTGGTGGCAGCAAGAAAATTCCAAAAAGTTAATTTTCCTGTGCATTTTGGACCAACCTAATGTACATACATACATATGTTTAAAAAATGTGTGCTTTCAGTATTGCGTATTTTTGGGAGCATTTATTTTTTACCGTAAATCCCCTAAAACTTTGCTTATTTAATAAACTAACCGCTGGAGTTTTCGAAAGTGGAAAGCAAAGGCACAGTGCCTATTTTTTTTATAATTTTCTTTATGTGGTACACATCTACATACATAAATAAACTGAAATATCTTCAAACATTTGTACATACGATATCGAACAAGTGTACCTCGCTAACTGAGTGCATACTCGCGGTTATTGCAATATTATAAAAGAAAGAGTGCTCCAAATTTATAATTAATTAATTTTTGTATGTACTTGTGGGTTCACTCTACTCTACTTGTAGATACCTACATATGTATGTATGGACATGTGTAAATTTTTATTGGTAACTATACACATATTATATATATACATACATGTGTATAAATTTATATTTTATTTCGCAATGTTTTAATAAATCTGAATAATTATTACACCAAAGAAATCGACCAATGTCTGTATGTAATAGATAAAGTAAATATATCCGCATACTCGATTATTCGTTTGCTGGATCTAAAACGTTTACATACCTCTCTTCTTTCCCGTGGTCCAGCTCAAAGCCGCAACGAAATGGTGCAGCTGCCAAGCTGGCAATAAAATTAAATTAATTAAATTAAATTTACATTAAGTATAAGAAATATGTATGTATATGGTACTTCAAACTTAACCGAATTGAGATGCGTTTGCAATTTTTTTTGTTAGATATTAGACTAAATACCAATGTTTTACAATCAAATCAGTTGTATATCATTTTAATGAAACAAAATTTTTGCATTATTTTTAATATTTGTATGTATTGCATAAATATTTAGCGGCTGCGAAATGTTCTTTGTTAATAATAAATTCTAATAAGAAATATAAAAAATATGAATTATTTTTCAATTATTTTTTTAAGTTGGTTGGTTGGGAGTAAATTGTCAAATGCAACGGAAATGGTTACAATGGAAATGGTGTGAACGGAAACCAGTGCTTTCTAAATGTATGCACATGGTATTAATTTAACAAAAACGTGCTAATAAGCGATTTAAGCATAAGATTTACATTAATGCCAATACAAGAATGAAAGTAAAGGTGAGTACGTACATAGATGGAGAAAAGGATAAAAGCAGAGGTAAATATAAAAACAAAAGCAAAGATGCGTAAAGATGAAGATCAAAGTAAATTTAAACACTTTGCTTATATAAGGACAAAGGTGTAGGTGAATATGTAGATGAAGAAAATAATAAACAAAAAGGTAAAAATAAAGATAAATATGAAGAAAAAGATGAGGATGAGCATACCGTTAAAAGTAAAGATAAAGATAGAGGAAGAGAGATTAAGATAGAGGTAATTATAAAGAAAAGGATATAGATGGAGAAAAAGAGACTCACCATACCCAAATTCACTACACCTTGAATTCATCATACCCAAACTCACCACACCTGATCCTAGCACACCTAAATTCACCACGCCTTGACTCACCACTACTGAACTCATCACACCCATTCTCACCAGACCTCACCTAAACTCACTTCACTTCAATTTGGGAACTATTTCGGGATTTTAGAGGTTTTCGGGATGCTCGGAACATTAGGATTTTCAAGGCTATCGGGATTTTTCTGAATCGATCGGTATTTTTTTCTAGGGCATCAGATTTTTTGGTATGAAAATGCCAGATTGACTAGAGTAATTGGCAAAGTTCATATCGTCAACAAAGTTATTTGAATCCAAGTGGGCACATAACATCGGAATGGATTGGTATCATTACTATAACCATTATCATTACCTTTACGTTAAAGTTAAAATTACCTATGCCATCACCACTGTTTTTCGATTTGCGACGAGTACGAAAAACTTCGCAAATACTCCTTATCCTTTACGAAGTTTCGCCAACCATTCATGCCAAATACAGGAACGTTTTTCAACCCCGCCCAGATCGTTTGATATCTCAGTCGTTGCCGGACAAAGACGTTAGTTGTGTGGGGTTTTCTGGGCATACGAAGAGATGTTTCGAGTCATGGGGTGACTCTTCGCTTGCCGGACATTCATTTGGCACATCTGTATCCAATCTGCTCAGGTATGAGATCAACCTGTTGCAGTAGCCAGAGCACAGTTGGGCTATTGTGGTCCTTGTCTCCCGAGGCAGACGTAGCTCCGTCTCGTCAATATCCGGTGGTTGTGTTCACAGGTCGGGGGTCTACATAACTTAAGACTGACTCCCTGTCCCGTTCAGGGTCTGTCGGTAAGCAGTCGGGTCCAGAGGTTGCTTTATGAACCTCTGGACTTGGTCAGTTAATTCGTATAGATGCCTTCTGACATGCCTAGGCGGGGGTTCCTCTGCCAGCAAGTGCCTGTGGGGGTGACCACGTCTGTGGCTCCCTGCCAGGAATTGCTTGGAGAGCATTGTGTTGTGCTCCTTTTTTGGGAGGTGTTCAGGCGACATCAGAAGACATCCAGTCGCTGTCCGAAGTGCAGTGTTCTGTGCCGCCTGTAGCTTCATCCACTGAGTCCGACTAGTCCCAAGCGACCACACGGGCGCTGCATAGTTTAGAACTGGCCGGCCAATTGCCTTGTATGTTGCCAGCAACGTTTCTTTGCCTTGGCCACAGGTGCTGCCGGCTAGCGACTTGAGGACCTTGTTGCGGCTCTGTACTCTATTGACAATTGCGGTTGTGTGCGCCAAGAAAGAAACTATAACAACATGGAAACATGTATAAAGATTTTAAAAGTAAACCTTGTGTAGAAGAAAACACAGAAGATAGATATGAGTGCCCAAAAAATGTACATATACAGTTTTACTACATCACACATTAAAATTGCTTGACACTAACGAATTAATAAAGGTACTAACTTTGGTTTCAAATTCTTGTTATCGATTTTTCTTATTGTCAAATGTGGTTATCTATTTACATAGTGTGGTGTCGAAATTTGCATAACTTTTGGAAGTAATTGATTCCTCGAAGTCTACGAATTTTTCACATACTTATCCGCTTCTACCTCCATGTAACGAATGAAACGCGTCAAATTTGTGCGTACTGTTTGCACAGCTGGATAACGATCTTTCAGTTCACGACGTTGCTGGCGCATCTAAAATTATAAAGCGGTTAAATATATAGCGCCAAAAAGGCAAAATGGTTTAAATGGTTTATTGGTAAATACCTTATTTTTAAACATTTTCTCCAACTTTTTTAACACTTCGGGTAAGTTCAACTCAACAATCATTTTTGGCCAATCGTTATCGGCAAACATATCCATTAAGGCGTCAAGCGCCTCGGAAATTGTCCAAACGTCTTCTTCCTAAAAGCAAGCATAAAACAATTACAGCGGCTTATAAAAAAAATTAAACTAAATAACTATTTAACCTCAGCGCATGCCTCTACAATAAATGTGATTATGATGCGCACTAATGCTTCTGGCAGCAGACAACCCAATGTGCCTAACATGCGCAACCAATTCGCACGTATTTCAGCTACACTGCAATTCTTTACGCCATTGAAGATCAACTGCAAGGTAAGAAAAATTACGCAAATGCGAGTCATGGTGTTTTAAAACTCTCATACCTCCAAGTCATTTTCTGCCATTTGACTGAATAGTTCTTTATTTGTTTTTAGACGTTCTAAAGCGGCGCGCATCAGCGAAGTCGCTGGCTCCATAACAGCAACATCTTGTGGTCCCTTGAATACTTGCTGACCAAGTTCTACCCAGACATCGTAAATAGCTTTGGCACCGCCCATATCGTCAGGACTCAATGAATTGCACAGATTTTGCAGGCAAAGCAACGATGAAATACGCAAGTTTTTTACCCTGCAAATTAGCAGATTAGGAATAGTATGTGAATGATAAGATATAAGAATATATTGTCAGGTGTAAACTTACTTCATTAATAAGCCTAGGTTCACTTCCCGCAAGGATTGCGCTACATTATCTGGTAAAACTTGCGCTTTTTGCCAAAGCTGTGAAGAAAAAATTAATAGAAATACCATCAATATTTTTAAAATGGTTGTTTTTTGTTTTGCTTTGTTTACCTTTTGCACAATTCCTAACGATTTTATGATTTCCACTAATTCTGCGGGAAGCTTATCGCCATCTTGTATGTCACCATTGCTATTTGCATTCTCTATTTCATAGTCCACGACACCTTCACCTTCTGATGCATCTTCGCCATCTGAATCAACCCACTCTGTTGCAATACAGGCCAATTTAGAACGTATTATATGCATGTGTATAAAAAAATAAATGTTGTTGAAATGTTAAAACGT
>JAPVRG010220479.1:0-13027 GCA_029783565.1 Rhagoletis cerasi | reverse complement strand
TTTCAATTATAAGTTATAATTATTTGATTATTTTCAATTCTTTTTGGTTTTTGTTTTCAATTTTATGATTTATTTCAACTTGTGAATAATACATTGCAACGCAGTTAATATACATATGATGAGAATCAATACAGTAACATAAGATAAATGCACAAGGATAATAACAAAAACGAAAAAAATTCAAAAAAACAGCACTAGTTGCTTTGTTTTTTTTCTAATTTTTTATAAAAATATTGTCCATATTGCAACTAAACCGCATACTATACATACATACATCAGAGTTGATGTAAAACTTAGGAAAATTCCACACTTTCGTCAATATACACACATAGTCCACTCCAGAAGACAGCTGACAATGTCTGTAAGAAATCATTCCTTATTTGTAAACTACAGTACAAGTATTTACTCGTACAGTGAATTTGGTTTCAGTTATTTAATACTATAAATAAATAATAATAATATAAAGTTTTCTGAAATTTGAATAATTAAAAATATTCATATAATTAGATATAATTAAATATTTCTAATTATTTGATGATTTTTGATTGTTTTTAATGACAAATAATCATGTTTATTTTTTTATTATTTATTGCTGGGTTATGTACGAAAATTAAAATAATGATTAAAATTAAAAAATGCTAAAAAATTTATGATTACTAATCCTAATGGAAATTGAACAGCTCTGGTTCTATGCATACCGGTTTCCAGTAAGTATGTACGGTGTCGGTCATATCATTAGCATCTAAATTCAATATGATATTGTTTGCAACTTATGTTTGTTTATTTTTAAAAAATTTCAATTAAAATATAGTTCTTTCTCTAAAAAAACCCATATAAACCCAAGTTTAAATTTTTGTAGAAAACTAAAAAAATCCACAAATTATCATCCAAATTTTAAACTTTTTTCTCTGAAGTGTCAGAATTTTTTTGGGTACACAGTTTAATAGCTTATTCAATTTTATTATGATAATGTGCAAGTACCAAGTAACGAAAGATTACCGTTGATTTTTTAGAATTTTTTTGTCGCATTTGCTTCCATATAACGAATAAACACAATTTATTTTATATGGAAGAAAACCGCAAACCCAAATCAAAAGCAAATTTTAGCCGCTTTAGACGCACGTTATTATACTAGAAATGAACTGTGTACTCAACAAATTTTTGCTTTTCTGAGAAAATAGTTTGAAATTTGGAAGAAAATTTTTTGAATTTTTTCTTTTAGTTTTCTACAAAGTTTCGAACTTGGATTTATATGGGATTTGTTAGAGAATGAACTTTATTTCAATTGAAATTTCTTGAAAATTAAAAGTGGCAAACAATACCATTTGGTTTTCAGGTGCTAATGATGTGACCGATACTGTACATAGCTACTGGAAACTGGAATGCATAAAACTAAGAATACATATTTTGATAAAACCAAATTTGTGGTTCTTAAATTTAATTTAATTATATTTTTGTTTAGGATTCACAGCAACTCAGAGCTTCTTGAGAAAATTTAAGCGTAAAACTCCAAGCAGTGTTGCTGCCATCAATGTTGTTATAGCGATGGTAATGCGAAATTGGCAGAGTTGCTTTAAGTTCTTTAACGAATAAAAATTAAATAGTCCCAAATAACCCGTTAAAAGCAGCTGATTCCCCGATTGCACGCACCAAGACAAGTTCCCTGCAAAACGGGGAATTCCCCGCAAGTTGGCATTGCTGGCACGGACATACATACATATATACATACCTATGTGCACACATAAATCATACAATTTACAATTAAATGTAAGTGTTTAAGTTAAGGCAAGTGGTTTTAATTAAATTCAAATTGAAATGTAAAATTTAAATTCTTATGAATTACTTAAGTATCATACAGAGTAGGTTTGAGAAAATGAAAAAGGCTGCTGCATCGGTATGATGCCTGCACGTATGTATGTATCTGGTGTGAATTTTTCTTTTCTTTTTAGTGGTGAAAGAAAAACAGTTGTTTTCTTAAAAAAATCATAACTCGGAAACAACGAGTTTTAGTTACTAGGCATTCAGTCTAAATGAAGTTTAGAGTGTCTATTTAATAAAAAAAAGTTTTAAAAAAATTAAAGATACCTTTCTTGAGATATTGAATTTTAAAACTTTTTTTCACTTTTTGTTTATTGTTGAATAATAAAAAAACAACTTCTTTAGAAAATTTATAAACTTAATTTTGTAGTCCAAACTGTTACACACATTTTAAAGTAAAAGCTGTCGAAATCTGTAAATTTTTGAGTTATAGAAAATTGGAAAAAAGTTTCCTCAAAAAACCGAAAAAATCGATTTTCGCCCATAAAACGAAATTGCCGATAAATCTCCAAAAAAATTTTTCGGCAAAAAAAAATTCGTGTCCCATTATTTTCACCAAGAATCAACATATTTAAGTTTCGTGGAATTATAAAATCATGTACCGAGTGGACCGATTGTCTTGAAATGGAAAGCATCTATTATTTTAACAATCGACAATAAAAGAGCAATATAAAACAAAAATTTGAAAAGCAACGTGCTTTAAATGAAAAGAAATGGCGCATTTATTTTAATATTCGTCGAATTGTTTTAACAACAAAAGCACACTTTAACTAATAGGCGTGTCAGTAAGTAAGTAAGCGAAAAGCTAGTCAATTTACAATTTACAAAATTTTCCAAGGAAATTCAATTTTCATAATTCATTTAGACCGTCGATTGAACGCACACCACTACCACTTTCGCAGCAGAGGCTAGAAGTGGTGGATGGAAGAAGTCAAAAAGCAGAGGAGTAGGTCGATTTCTAAGAGTGTTTGCATACATACATACATACTACATACCAACAAACAAACGTATGCAAAATCCTGCGAGAGAAGGCATTGCGTTATGTGGGACAATATGTATGTATGTATGTACTCTGAATGCCGCACGCCGCGTATATGAAGGATACTGAGACGCCTTTTAAATGGTTGATGGGTGCTGCTACCTTTCAGGGCGTCTGTCTTTTTTGATGTGTAAAGACAATTTTCAATGAAAAACTTTGGTACTAAAATTTTGTTTGCGTAATTTTCTTTTACTTTCAGCACAATGTTGGCGCGTTTAGCAGCAAGCGCATATGCCTTTCTTGCTTTTTTTACACTTGTCACGATGCCATTGAGTTGCACTTCAACTTTCCATCTTTTTTCTCGCTTTATCACTCTCACAGAGGCCACACAAACGCATTTTGCCTTTAAGTTCAGTTCATATAAATTCAATTAACCACTGTCAATTAAATCAAAAAGCTGTCATAATTGACGACTTCTGCCTCTCCTTCTCTATCCATGGTACTTGTTATAAGGGAAGTGCATAGAATTGCTTGAAGTGTAGCTAAAATTAACTTTTGTATAGTTGGTGGATAGTAATTGAATTTTATTCATCTATATGAAATGATAGTTTGCGGAAAATTTCAAGCTTGCGTTGTTGGTTGTTTGAAGTTTCTTAATTTTAGGAAAAACTTTTTAATTTTTCGTGGAAGAATAATGACATAATTTGAGTAAACATTTAGAAATCTCAACGGAAATACGTAGGTGATATTAGATATAAACCTTGCCCACTTCCCAGTGATTTTGAAAAACTTGAAAATTTCGACATTTCTTGAATTAATTATTTATTACTCAAATTAATTAATTATTACTCAAAAATATAAAAACGTTACATAATATTGGCATTGGCAGTAACCATTGTGTACGCCTTTTGTTTTTCTCTTCGTGCGTGGACGCAAATGAAGGAAATATTGAATAATCTTGCTCCCGAAACAGTCCCAAAAATACCGAGACAGTACCGAAAATGCCGATATAGTCCTGAGAATCCTGAAAATCTCGAAGTAGTGCCGAAAATCCAGAAATAGTCCCAAAAATCCCGAAGTGGTCCCGAGAATCCCAAAAATCCCGAAATAGTCCCAAAAATCACGAAGTGTTCAAGAATACCCGATATAGTCCCGAGAATCTTAAAAATCTCCAAGTAGCCCCGAAAATCCCGAATTAGTCCGCAGAATCCAAGAAATCCTTAAAATCCCAAAATAGTCCCAAAAATACCGAGATAGTGCCGAAAATCCCGATATAGTCCTGAGAATCCTGGAAATCTCGAAGTCGTGCCGAATATGCCGGAATAGTCCCAAAAATCTCGAAAGTATTCAAGAAGACCCGATATAGTCCCGTTGAATCTTGAAAATCTCGAAATAGTTCCAAAATGTAATAGCTAGTCTCACGTTACATAAAAAAGTATTATTTATTTTAAAAATCACGAATCAAAGGGATTCGCGATAAAAATTAAATCACAAATAAATCGGATTTCTTATTTGGTCAACGACGCAAATCACAAATAACTTTGATTTCTTATTTGGTTGACAATTCAAATCACAAATAAATTTGATTTCTTATTTGGTCGACGAACCAAATTACAAATGCAAGTTTGAGCTTTGTACCACTATTTTATTTTTTTTTTTTAGGAAAAATTGGAAAAGCAACAGCAGTCTAAGCGGTAGAAGTTATAGCTGCTATTTCGGAGACACCACATCTCCTCATCAGACTTCTTTTTCTAGACTTCAGCAGGCACTTTTCATTGAAAGTCTGTTTTGCACAACCAGATCCTCAGTTCAACTTAACTAAAACACATTTATATAGAAAGTCGCTTGATCCGAGACAGACGCCCGCTTCCAGTCGCAAATTGTATTGGACAGACGTTGCAGACTTCAAATACATACGTAATTCGGAGTGGCTTCACCGAAGTTCCCTCTCATTCTGCCGCGACCCAAAGTTCCAAGCATTTCGCTCAAATTGCCTAGGGTGCGCGATCACGGCTGCAAGAGTAGGAATCAAGTATAGTCGAGCAACTTTAACTGCAAACCAAATAAGTCTAACTATGACACATTGTTCCCTAGCAAAAATTAGGAAAATAGCAATGCATATCAGTGCACTTGGAATTAAAAAAAAAAAAAACAAATAAGGCATTACAGTTTTGTATATTTCATATCCATTTCAACCACTTTACCCTACAGCGCAAATCCTCATGTTTGTGTTTTGCACTTTGAAATTTCAAAATGTTATTAGAAATCAACCACGAGCTCAAATCTTGCCAACTTTCACAGCTGGTACCTTAATTTTTTCTCACTTTTTGTGTGACTATGCATAAATATGTACGTAAGAACATGTGCGCAATATGTATTACAAAAAAACATATGCATAAGTAAATTGTTATTTAAAAGCATCAACACGTGCTGCGAAAGCATTTTCATGCAACAACAATAATGCTTATATGCTGCGCATATATCGAGCCTTAACCGCCAAAATAACGTAAGCGACAGTTTTTTCAAAATTTTCTTTTTGATGCAGAAATGCTTTTAGAGCGTCTAGATGGTTTTCTGCATCAAAAAGAAAAATTTGAAAAAAATGTCGCTTACGTTATTTTGGCGGTTAAGGCTCATATACATGTGTATGTACGTAGGCATGAGTAAGCGTGCACCCGTTAATGAATATTCAAAAACTAATTACTCAAAACAATAGAATGGGAGAATTTATATTAATTTTTAAAACAAACAATATAATTAACAAAATCAGAAATTAAATAATAATGAAATGAAAGGAAATGTAAACAAAAAGCGGGGTGAGATGGTGGATAGATCCAACATACAATATATTCTAAAGGTGTTAGCGAGCAGCGTCGTTGAGAATAATGAAAGGTCAATAAAGTGAAGGTTTTTAGATCATGCCAATGCCATCCAGTAAGTGGAGACGAGCTAAAAAATCGTGAAAAGACTTAATATACATAGATATTAAAGGAAAATGTGCAATGTATGGCAAATATGATAAACATAAATTTTTTTCTTTTTTTTTTACTTCAGCAGCTGCACGCTATGATTTTCAGTGCATGTGCGTGCCACTTTTTTTTTAATTTGATTTAAATTTTTTCGTTTGTTTTGAAAATTAAAAATACTTTTTTTAATATACGCATAGAAAGAAATATACTATGTATACTCAATACTCGCATAAATGTTAATTGAAAACTAAAATTAATTACTTCTCGGTACAGTCATAGCAATTTCTGGTAAGGCGCTTGTTTTATTTAAATTTAGAAGTATTGAAAGTAAAGCAATGCTACTTTTACTTCTCGCAAAGCTTTAACTAATAATTTCACCCGCTGCTGAGTCCTTTTAAGTTTAAGAAAATAGATTGTTTTTTGTTATTTTTGGCCTGTAGTTATAACTTCTACCATTTGTAAATTTTTTTTTCCACAACATTTTTAATTTGAAACGGCCCCAAGTTCAATAAGACTGTTGAAATTCAGAAAATATACTTAACGAGGTTTTTGATGCTCGAACTCAGATGATTATCTTAATCGAACCTGCCTCGATAGTACCCTTTTCTGGAAATACAAATTGTGTCTCAGATAATGGTTAACACTTGCGCCAGATTTCAACTGAATCAGCTGTTTCAGATAGTCTTTATAAGTATGAATACAATTTTGCTTTCATATCAATGCTAAACTGCTATATTTTATTTAAGATGAACGGAAAAAAAGTATTTACATAAGTTTTGAGGGTATGGCAACTCTTTTATAAAATGATGATTTGGTGGTCCAAATAACTAATAAACTACGTTAAATTTGACTTTTGAAACAGGTAGCAACCCTCTACAAAAATGTTTTGGAGAACAACTTGAGCTTTCTTTCGTTTAACATCCGTATTGTAATGTTTTGTTGTAAATTCAACTGGAACTCTTAAATTGGTGGAATCCTCTTGAAAAATATTTTTGAAATTAAAAAATTTCAAAAATATTTTCGAAATAAATTTTACTTAAACATCCCTCGTTTGATACCCATACTAAAATATTTCATTTTACTTGTTAATTTAATGGATTCTGAAATTCTAAAAAGATGGCAACCCTTTTTAAAAATATATTCGAAATAAAGCTTTTTTAAATCTCTTGTTTGGCAGCCATATTAAAATATTTTCTCTAATTTGCTAATTTTAAATTTCTTAACAGCTGGCAACCCTCTTCAAAAATACTTTTGAAATAAAATGCTTTAGAACTTCTTTCGTTTGACATCCACATTGTTGTAATATTTTATTTAACTTATTACTTGATTTGTTTTTTGAAAAAAGTGGCAACTTTCTTGAAAAATTGTCTATGTGTTAGTCCAGTTTATAACATACCTCTGTGCCAAACTTCATTGAAATACATCGAAAGTGTTTTACCGTGAAAGAGCAACAAACATACTAACACTCACTCACAAAATTTTTGTTCAGATTTTCTTGTTCGAGAAATTAGTATGTCTTTTTTGTTTGTAATCCAAATTTGTTATTATTAAATCAAATAAAAAATTAAAATTGTTGCTATGCTGCATATTTTCTTATATTTAAGTACACATGCTCTTGCAGCAAGCACATTTTACTACACGAATATTAGATTATATGCGTATATTTCCTACTGACAGTGGTAAGCCTAAGCTGATTTGTTCTATTAGCCAGCTTATTTGGTTGTCTCTTTCAATAACAGCTTACTCTCAAATGGCTGCTACTGTTGCACGTTCAAAGCTGAAGCTTCCTTTTATTATGCTAATACTAACTTATGTACAAATGTATGTATGTATGCTTGTATTTGCCTTACTCTTCTTAAGTGAATTTTTCATGGCCTTCCAAATATGCTTTTCATATTTTCCACCACTTGGTGTGCTTCTCTTGATTGCCTTCCATTTATGCGTATGTACATATCTATGTATGCATGTAGCAATGTTCTTACATATGCGTTTCTCGCCTAATAACAATCATTCATCAGCCACTTAACTTTTATTTGATCCGATTTGTGTGTCGCTTTTTTTCTTCTCGTAAGTACTACTAGGCTATTTTTGGCTTTCTCTTTTCGGTTTTACGCTATTTTTTTCTTTTGTTCAAAAATGACTGCAGTGATTTTATTCCTCGCTTAGATTGTAGTCCATTTCACTGCGAAAATTTTAATCTCATCTCGTAATCTACTTTTATCTGGCGTTGATTTAATTTGGAAGGGGATTTGAAGATATTTTTTAATTGATTTATAACATAAGCTATTTTAACAGGAAACTGGAAATGTTTACCAAAGTGCTTCTAATAAATCAATATTTGATTGGTCGATTCTATGATTACAGATCGACCTGCAAAAACCTGGTTAAGAATCATCATCTCAGACCGGCTGATAAATTTATTAACCTTCATTCCCTCCTTGTGTGTAAAATCAAACAAAAAAAATTTGTAAATTTCATAAAACTTTTTGGCAATTGCTATCTAATGATTTACTTTAGAAACAATAGAGACTATTGCTGGGGAGGAGATATTATAATTTTTATCTTCCAACTTAATTTTCGGAAAAATCCGGGCCCGTTTGAAAACGCCAACCCGGAGGGAAACGCCAACCCGGGGGAAACACTTGCGATCACCTCCTCTCTAGTCGAACCTGAGTGAGAGTCTTTAGATGCTGCAGGTAAAAATTCAGAAGTCGCGCAAAGAGAGAGAAGAGGTTATGGATTGCCTTTCTCCCAACTACGAGTATTTATCTTCAATGTACGGCAAATTGAGAGTATTTCCACCTCCATAAGAACTCTGCTGTATGCCCATTTGATGGCTCGCAAAAAGGCTACATTGGTCCTTTTCTGGAGGTTTCACAGCTCTTAAGACCAGTCTCCCACTCTTTAATTACCAAGCTCTTTTATGACAGTTGTTTAAAAGAGAAATATACTCGATATTCTTCTCTGCCAAGGTGAATTTCTCGTTTAGGGATTTGTGGTCGTACACAGACAGGGTTCGGACGTTCTTTATAAACACTTAGATTCATTTCTGATCCCATTTCACTGTAGATAACTTAGAGGACATTGTTCGATTCCTCTGAAAATCCACAGTTTTTATATATTTCTCGATGTCTGCAGAGGTGCATTGATCTCTCTCGCGAATCCTAGTAAGGCATAACTGATTTTATTATCTAGAAAGTACAAAATTTTCAACGCAACTCTTCCTTCGTGTTGTGCCTGTGGCTCTGAAATGGCTCCAAGCACTTTTTTCTCTACTGAGGTCGGTTTTAGCTAAGTGAATCTGGTTAGCCTGGTGAAACGCAGCCTCATAGCCAGCTTTTGTAATTTATTTTAGATAGAAAGCCAACTTATCAAGCGTCACAAATTAACTACAATTTAACCTTTAAAATCATTGCCGTTATACTCTCGCATATTACTTATTTCGAATATTTAATTAACCTCACTTTTATCATCTTCTTATTTCCCATAGAAACAAGCTGGTAGCGAAATGCAATCGACTGATTCTGGAGATGGAGCAAAAAACTTCAATCAGCACATCACCGGTCACTTGGCAACATCATCCACATCGGGAGCAACTCCAGCAGCAGTAGCGGCAACAGCAACAGCAACGATAAACGACGCGACCACATCATTCAGCACCACACCCGCCGCACAGAGCAACAAAAGCAACGCACTCAATCGCGATACACCCAGCAAGAATCCCTTCAAGCAAACAACGGCTGCGTGGAGCAGCAGCGATCAAAGATTAGCGCAACAACAACAACAACCGAATGGCAGCAGCAACAACTCCTACAGGAACAGCGCTCAACATGCCAACGAAGCAGGCGGTGGCATTTTTGGCGTCGGTGGCGCCAATACAACAACAACAACAACTGGAGCAGCAGCACAGGCAACACCGACACCGATTTCGAGCACAGATCCGACGGCCATCAAGACGCCCGGGCGACTTTATATGACACCACCACAGCCGCCACCGCCGGATCATTGCCGGCAGGAGGATTACCGCGCCGCCGGGACATGGGCCACCTTCAAGAATTGGATGATCGGTTGGCGCGGTTCACGACAACTCGTCTTGATCATTGTGGCCATTGCGTTGTTATTGGATAATATGCTGTTGACAACTGTTGGTAAGTGAAAGTGTATACTTAAGAAATTGATGACAGGCATTGAACATTTTTAGTCTGTTGCTGCTCAAATTTACACCAGACACTTAGCACTTTTATGGTGCACCACATAAATTATGTGAATTCTTTTTTTTTCTTTTTATTTCTTTCATTCTTTTATTTGCCCAGAGTATTTATTTGCACTTAAAGCAGATCTGTCAGTGCGCCAATTTATGCATCACAAAAGCTCTGCTCAATCACCTGAAAGATGTCCATTTACCGTTTCTCGTTAATCTTATTTTCTCCTTCCACCTTTTCAGTGCGGCCAATTCATGAATAAAATATGTACGACGCGACGTCTCAGATTGGTGGAGTTGGTCTGTGCCACAGAAAAAATAATATTATCGCACCACTTAACGTAATGAATGTGCTATCTCGTGATTTTTCTTTAGTTGCACATCAATTCTTGAATGCTTCGTAATTTGAGGGGTTGTTCTCAGTCATTAACTGGATTTTTTTGTGTTAGTACGTGGTAAAGCATTGATGTAGAAAAGCGGAAGAAATTGCGAAAAATTGTGAACTTTAATTGTAACTTTTAAAAGTGCAAAAAAGTATGTGGCGGTTGTAGGAAAGGAAGGTGTCTGGGTTGGCGGTATGACTAGCTTAACACGTAACATATATGTATTATGAGCGGTTTTGAATTCGCGCTTGAGTAAATATCAGATTAATAGGAAAAAACTGTCCTCCATCTGATGCCCTTCAAAGCAGATTGGTCATATTCCGATTACGGACATAACAAAAATTCATGCAGTTTCTGACGGTGGCTTCGTTTGTCGAAATGAGTGGGGGTGCTATGGATGATTGCGGCCCGAGGAATATCTGACCTTAGCCCTTTCTGGACAAATGGCCAGATGTAACATTACAATTCTTCGACAGTTAAGAAGATGTAAAGATCGTAAAAATCAGAAGCTTTTTCAAAAGTATCAAGGCAGAGATCGTGGATATATTTTCCCCATACGACATCACAACGTACCATGATTTTAAGTGTGGCCCACAAGCCGTGAAGGTTGACAAGTAGGGAACCAGCGCAAGAGAGAAAGCAAGCCGCCATGGAAATAGATCCTATGAGCTCCACACGTGACACACTGACCTTCTGTCTGAGCCCAAATCTACTTCATGTCCTAAGACAAAGTTGCACTTTCCACCGAAGGCCACCGATGACCACGACCAAGGCGAATTCTTGTGCAACCAGATTTGCTGAGCCGTCATTCCCGACATTTCTAGCTCACATTGTTTTAGCATTAACCTAAGCAATTGCAAAACGACCCGCTTGCAAGGTCATCTCCTTTACCTACGACACTTTAAGTACAACAGGTGATATGCCGTCCGAACCGAAGGACCGGGAGTTTTGAAGCAGTCAAAAGATTCGACAGTTCAATCTTTTCGTCTCCTGTCGAGAGAGAAGAATGTTTAGCCACCACCTGAAGAAGGGTAAATGTCTACTCTGAAATCCAAGCGGCAATCACTGCACTTCCCCTTCTCTCGATCGCCTCGTATTATTTCAAAATCAAGTTGATTTGGATTCCGAATCAAAGTGACTTTGCAGGAAACTACAGGGCTGGATACCCATGAAACCATCTCTCCATGAAGCGAGGGCATAGGATTTCACATGGCAAGCTGTGGAATGCACCTAGGCCGATTATCGTCACGGACCTCTACTGCTGCAGCTCAGCATTTCCTTTTCAACTACCATACTTTCGCTAGACTAAGGTTTCAAAATTTCGGTTCGTATTTCAGCCACATTTCCCAAGAACTCTCTGGAGTGGACATCAGCTGCCTGTGAATGTTTATTTTGAGCACCCATCGCCTCTTCCAGCAATTTCTTTTGAATTACCTGCAGTTACCGTTCCAGAAAAAAATTTATTAGGTGATAAGGCAATGGACAACATAAAGAATGTCTTAATAAGCCCTCTAGCGAGGCTGCCGCCCAAAATGAGCTGAACTTATTTCCAGAAACAGGGGTCTACTCTCCGTGAAGAACCTATTACGCCTATTGAGTGAACCCAGCTTCTTGGTTGGTCTGTCTTATTGACTTTTAATGGCACAGCTGCTTGGCTCAGGGTACGAGTAACAATCAATAGATACCTAGTATCAGCACGAATGATAGAATACAAGATTGCGCTGTCCTGGCGGCGATAACATTTCTCAAGTAAAAGTACTCAAAGCCGAATAGGAGGTGAAACAAAACTGTGAGAACAGCTACTTTTTTAACATTTAAATTTTTGATTAGAAACGCGGTTTTTTGTGTTCAATTGTAAAAATATGTGATTTATAACGAGAATAAATAGGGAAAATGTTTGTTAAAAAACGGCGATTTTCGTGAAAATTTGGTGAATTTCAGTGCATCTAAAGTTTTTGTGTACATTCTGAGAGGCTGTTTGCTTTTACTTGAGAATTGTCAAAATCGGCAAAACCAAAGTAGCGGTACCACTGACGGCATAACCTTTGCTTTCTACATCAAGTAGTATCACGCAGAGCTCCCTCGTACGAAGAGCATTTGTTGAGCTTATCCTCCTCAAATCTGTAAGAGCCACCAATTTGTGCCGAAGTAACTAAGGTCTCAAAAAGAAATTAAAGTTCTGCAATGAGTAGAAATTGAACTCCGATTACGTTATTTACTGGGCGGCAGTTCATGAAGGTACTTATCGCATCTCGTTCAAGGCCGTCCTGTACAGTGTACACCATCAGAACCACTGATTTTCGGATTCGTTCACAACTTCGTAATAGGACGTTTCCACGATTCTTCATTCGCTCTCCCATTCGTAATTGGCTCTCCTATTCGTAATTGGCGCCCCCAATTACCCTTCGAATTACGTAATTGGCCATACAAAATTTTGAGAGCGAATTACCTTATAGCAGTTTCCCACGGCACCGTCAATTACTTTGTTCGCTCACCCAATTACTATCATGAATTACCCCATTCATACGAGCACATTCTTAATTCGATTTGTCAGTTCATTGTTGTTTTTTTATTTTTTTCTTCATTTCCTCCCTTTCTTTGTTTTGAGTTTTTCTATTCTCTTTTGCTGAGATCGATAAATTTCCGATTAAAATTAGAGACGACAGCGATTTGTTCG
>JAPVRG010220457.1:0-10136 GCA_029783565.1 Rhagoletis cerasi | reverse complement strand
GACACCCTGGGTTGGACTTTTTAACTGGTCTTCAGATCTGCCGCGGCATTCCTGCTGCAAAACTTCGTTCTTAGTGCATTGCGCTTTTCGCTTTAGCTTAGCATTTAGCGTTCGTAGTGGTATCACAAAGGACCGATGATTGTGGTCCAAGTGTGCTACTGCTTACCTACTGATTCAGTGTACTGCTTTCAGACTAAAACATTACATAGCGGTTTTCTTAACTCTTCTCTCTAATAAAAACCTTCACTTTCACTGAAATGGGCTCCTGAATATATCTCGACTGGTCTCTGGTTCATTGACCACTGCGCACACCTTAAACATGAAGAACGGTTTTTAATAAATAACATTCGCTTCACAGCAAAGTATGGTAAATGTCCGATTAATTGGAGTAGAAGCAGAACTTAACCTCCAGCTTCGGATGTGATAACGCATCATACTTTGTATTTTCATATATTGCTATTACATTTACTTAAGCAATTATTTTTCAGAGCATTCAAAGCTAGTAACTCTATCATTAGCTGATTACTTACTTATGACATCAATCATTTTCTGCAAAAATTTCATCTTATCATCGCGATCTTTGATGTTATCAGAATTTAACTCCTCTGGTGTGTACAAACCAACGAAACAACCAGTTTCTTTAATGACCTACAACGCATAAAAATTATGTAGGCCAATCATTTCAAATTAAATAGAAGTAGAGTTGTATGTAAAGGTTTATCAATTCCACCACATAACTCACGGCATTAAAAACATCGTGTAGAAAGCGAAATGGTGGTTTCGTCAATAATTTCTCCGTTAAGGGAGGCTTCTTCACGTATTTCCCCAACGCTTGTTGGGTACGTTTTATCACAGATGCGTCCAAATCCCCCATTTTTGTCTCTAAACTTCGTTTTTTGGTTGTTTAATAATTTTGACTTTTTTAATGAGTTTGCTGAACCAATTGCTTGAAAATAGTTAGCGATTCACGAATAACATGCGACTTTTCATTGTTTGGATGAATTAAACACATACGATGAGTTTTGTTGTGGACATTCGCTGCCTTGGTTACACATACTTCCACTTTTCATAGCATGGATTTCATGGTGAGGCCAATCAAAGATTTAATTATGTGCGAATTCCATTTAGCTTTCTTTTTTAATATTGAAGAATTTCTGTTCATAAATGCAATAATAATTCTTTATTCGAGTAACGAAGTTAGTGAGGACAGCCAAGCACTTCGTTATATAGTAACAAGTAAAAGAAGTCTAAGGTCGGGTGAAACCGAACATTCAATACCCGGCACACGTATTAAGCTGAAATTAGCCAACGCCGTAGCGTAAACGTAACGCAGCAACATATCACATTTACTGTTGATGGAGAGAGAGAAGCAGCCTTCTCTCTCGTTACGTTTACGCTACGGCGTTGACTAATTTCAGCTTTAAACATCGTTTTTTCATGATTCTGAAATCTACCGACGCGTGGTAAACAGGAGTGTTTTTTTCCTTTTTCAAACATTATCGATAATATGCTCAGTTAGACTTAAAGTAATAATTTAGCTATGTTTGGTAGCGGCTACCGAGATAAACTTAAGTAGTTATAAGTGGGCGGTGTCACGCCCCTTTTTCTTAAGACCATAAAAATCTTACTTCTTGTTAAGAGATTGTTGTAACAATTTTGAGAAAATTACCGTTTCTAAATTTCGAAATATCCACACTATACAGTAGAACAGCCATTGACAATATGCTTATTTGAAATTTAATACATGAAGAAATGTGTGTGTGTATAGAAATTTCTTGTCATTAACCCATAGGCAACGACTGGTGCAAAAGTACCAAAAATTTTTTGGTGATACATTTGGAATGTTAATTTAATAACCAAATTCATTGACAATAAAATGCTTAATTAAGCAGCACATCCTTAGATTTTTTCTATTTAGAAAGCGTCTTAGACCTATTTATTTAAAGATTTTGGAGGTAAGTGTAAGTAGTAATTTAACTTTTTTAGTAAACTCTCTAATTTACGTTGCCATTTTATACAGTTTTTTATTGATAAATAGCAAGGTTTTTCTTGTATTGCTTTTTGTTTTTTTTTCATCAGCCGATTTAAAATATTTTTCGCAGATATGTGCTGTTCCACACGCGATTTCCCACTGTTTTTCATCTCGGGGGGACACTAAAATCTGAGTCGGCGCATCTAGCAGTTTTGCACAAAAACACGAATTGCTTGGCATTTGGGGTTTCAATCTATTTTATTTTAGGAAAGTTGAAAATATTTTTCACAAGAAAATATTAAAAATTAATTTCATTTTCAATATTAAAAATTAATTTCATTTGGGTTAACGCAAACGACGTCGTTGTACAACTTGTGAACAAATATCAACCAATACAATTAAACAAATTGTCAAATGAGCATATTTACATTTTTTGTTTTGCTTAGTTAGATTACTGTATACTCTGGAAGTATCGAAGTTTTCAAATTTCTGAAATTTCAAACATTTTCAACATTTTGCTTTTTTGTGTCAAGTCAATTAATCATACCGAGTTTGGTAGAAATTGATATAACGGTTACTGAGATATACATATTTAATCATAAGTGGGCGGCGCCACGCCCATTTTCTAAAAATTTATTATAATCGTGCTTCCTGCTAAGTAATCATTGCAAACATAACTTTTCAGTAAATTAGCTTCAGTAGTTACCAATTTATCACAGATTTCGTATTTCGGCGCACAGTTTTCCGACTATAAGGAGGTGGGTGGATATAGTAATGGTGACAGTGATGCCGTGCAATAAAGTCATAGGAAATAACGCCATATGGCTTTATTTCACTTCACATTGAGAAATATGCCATTTTTTTGCGTATGGTCTTATTTCTCACTGTGAAAATGAAATAAAGTCATTATGGCGTTATTGCACCTTTGATAATTTTTTGAGTAATGTTTATCAGTGCCGTGACAAAGTCCAAAGTGGCATAAGGGGCATTCCATTGTGACTGCTGGGACATTTGACTCCAGAATGTGATCAACTCTTAATTATAACTATGTCGTCGGAACTTAAACAATAGTGAAATATATTTTTTAACATAGCTAAATAACTAGTGTATAAAATTCCTTTAAAACAAATTCCAAACCATTTCTGAGTTCTTTGTAATTATTTTTTGAATTTTGATTTTTTTATTTTCTAAAATATATACTATACGCTTTCGTCTTCACTTAAAACTAGGCCGATATAACCTTCATAGACATATTTAGGAATATGGAAAGTTGTGACTGCTGGGACAAGTACAAAATAAGCTAAAACTCAAACTAAATCAGATTTGTTATTGTTTTGAGCTTTATTAATGTAGTTATTTATAAATTTTAACATGCAGCACTAAATAGAAAGCAGTAACTGCAAACAAAAATAATGTAAATAAAAGAAACAAACAATTTAATAACAAAATCTCAATAAACTCTATTTATTAAAATCAAAATTAAGGAATTGTCTTTTTGCAACTAAAATAAGAGAAATCATTATTATTATTTAACAACTTCTTTAAAACTATTAATATTTTTCAAAAAAAGTTAACATTTTCTGTTTTTAAAAATTCCAGTGCCTGAATCGGTTTTTGCGTTTGTTCTCAATTTATCCTTGTCCTCCTTTATCTTCTCTTGAGATTTCCCTTTTCTCTCTATGGCATTCAATCACCAAAAAAAAAAAAAATTGCCAAAAATCACCGAAATTAAGTAGGTACATGTTAGGCAAAGCATATTAAAGTTAAGTCACATGTGACAGCTGGGACATATTTCAAAACAGTCTCGAAACCACAATTTGACCATTTTAACTATTAAAAGATGTTAAAATAGTACACCACGTGTTTATTGTTACTTCTAGAAATAACTGTATTCATTTAGTCATATTTGATGTTAGGAAAACAAAATTTATGTCTGTTTTCGTGACTGGTGGGACACGCGACATGCATCTGTTAAGAAAAGAAATACACAAAAACCTACATAGCTTTACACTTTATTTTTATGTAATAATTTAGTATTTTCTCCGCTTTACGTAAAATGCATGCGCCCGCTTTCTACAACTGACAAAATAGCCGACAAAAGCGATGCTAACATAATCAAAATTCATCCCAAAGGTAACTATGTATGAAGAAAAAATTTCCATAGACAAAAATTACTTTTTTTAATTGTTTAATATTTTTCAACAGATTAATGACATATAGTCATTTAGCTATATCTTACAACAGAAATAGAGGTAATTAACGGAATTTTAAAATTTATGTCGTTTTCCTGTTTTACATGGAATGCCCCAGTTTTTTCTTGTCGCAAAATACAGTTGTTGAGAGAACAAAATTTTTTATTATGGGTAGAAGTTTTACTATGTAATTTGGGTATCAGGCTTTATGTTCTACGAGTAAATAAATCGTGTTTACTAAAACCTGAAATTTCTTTCGAATTTATGCCAACAAGTTGATTTCTGAAACCAATGTGCATTGGATTAACTTTTCTCCTTCCTAGATAAGCTGCTTTTAGATCATCGTTAGACGGCATTTACACGATGCGTGTCCACCCTGGGTGGACAGGCATGCGTTACGGGCTTGTGGGTGAGAGGTGTAGAGAAGTCAGCGGAGTAGGCAGACAGGCACGCTTAGCGAAATTGAGGGGGTTTTTTTTGACATTTTGCTTTATTCGCTTCCGCACTACTCGCTTTCGTACAAGAAAAGCCGCAAAGAAAAAGTCATCGTGAAAACAAGTGAGACTTTACGAAGACTTTTTAAAAGGGTACTGACAAAAAAACGCAGGGGTGAAAAGTCATCGTCTAAAAAGCGTCTTAGTCAATACAAATAAGAAAGCCCATTTTGTTTGTTATTTCATAACTTCAATTCAATTATTTATTGCTTGTAAACAATATTTCACGACATTCTTATATAATTTATTTTATTTCAGCAAAAAACGGGTGTAGATAAAATAACTGATTTTCATTTCAATTGTAAAAAACTACATGCATATAGTTATTGCCAGTATAAATCTAGGCAAAATGTATGGGTTCAATAAATTTTATATTTGTACATAAAGCTGTACATAGCATCTAATATGTATACAACAATGTTGGGTGTTAAAGGCAACTTCACTACCATTAGTTTTCATATAATCTTAGAAGTAATAATTGTAATACAAAGGCAACATTTTCTGCACCTGCATATTTTTTATGCTAATTTTTCATATTACTACTGTCATCATCGTCTTCATTATCAACATCATCATCTTCATCGTCATCATTACCCAGCACATATTCAACAACCTCGTCGATTGGATAATTGTTCAACAATTCTTTAATGGAGTCATTATGAATTACTACCGTAAATAATAGCTTAACGTATTCACGCATACGCGTTGCGTAGTCCCAATCACGATATGTTTCAGCATCTTTATTTAGGTTATAACCACAATTTTCAATGACACGGCACAAGACCTATAACGGTGGATAACAATGAAATTATATTTTAATAAAATAAATATTGAATTAAGCTTACGTTCTCTTCGGTGTTAGTTGGCCAGCCGAATTTCTTCAAAGTTTTGTTGTCGACCAACATATCCAGCAATTTTCCAACGTTCTCTTTAAGTGTCATATCTTCTTCATTCAATGGAAACGGTTCTCTTGGCGTAACTGCATCTGAGCCAATAGCGACTAAGAATGACTCACCTAACGATTTACGCCGCTCCTTTTTAATTATTGGTGATACATCTACAGGACCCACTGTAACAGTTTCAATGGGACCATCACCATCTAATGGTATAACTGTGAATGCTTCATTTTGAAGAACTATCGCTCCTTCTCTGTTCGCACTAGAAACATCACTGACAATGAACTCCTTCACCACCAAGCCGCCATTATTTCCATCGTCTGTATTGTTGTAAATTTCTTTGCTGCTCACGCTACCAGCTGCCATAATAGCGGCATTTCCTTCGGTTTCGCTTAGGATCTGAATTTCATTTGACTCTCCTCCTTCTAGTTTGTAAACATTTTCGCTAGTTTCGATTGTTTTGTTTCCTTTAGGTTTTTCGTTGACGAAATCTTCAGGGTCCACTTCGTGTACTTTGAGGATATGAAATTGCAAATTTTTGACGGTATTGAAGTCCTTATCGCAGACGGCACAGTCAGTGCGAGCGCGCCTCCTCGATTTGCGAGTTGTCTTTTTTGGTGGGCCTAGAATATGAAACAAATTATTACTTTTGGAAATTAAAATTATTTTTAAACTAACGAATCAAAACTAACTTACCTTTGTGAACGATATTTGCCATGTGTTCTTCCAGCTTAGACTGATCCGGAAAGGTTTTGTTACACCCGTAACATTTTTCCTCGTGACTTTTTCTATGCCTCTCGAGTCTGTTAAATTTATTCAAATATTAAATGCATATACAGTATATATAAATTTTAGTTATTAAACTTACTGCTTCAGCGTCTTAAATTTTGCATTGCAGTTGGAGCATTCGAAAGGTAAAATATGAGTTCGCGCGTGATTCCGTAATTGGGATGCTTGAATAAAACTTTTATTACACTCCGGGCAGCTATGTGGACGTTCACCTGTATGCCGCTTCATATGACGATTTAATACTTCCTTAACGGCAAACGACTGATTGCACTGCAAAATAACAGGAGTAAAATAGACATACATATATATAATTCTAATACATTTCGGATGTTTGACACCCACTTACCAC
Source organism: Rhagoletis cerasi (assembly GCA_029783565.1). NCBI lineage: Eukaryota > Metazoa > Arthropoda > Insecta > Diptera > Tephritidae > Rhagoletis > Rhagoletis cerasi. Next base: position 3,444 of record JAPVRG010220457.1, on the reverse strand, counting down.
GGAACAGGTATAGGGCTTCTCACCGGTGTGGTAGCGTCGATGTTTCTTCAGTGCAATTAGAGAAGGAAATTTCTTTTCACATAAGTCACAGTCGAAAGGTCGCTCTCCGGTATGTGTTCGCGTGTGTATACTTCAAGTGTGAAACAATATAACTCGGAACTATTTTTAACGTTTTTTTTTAAGTTGTATTACTTACTTTAATGTAGATAAACTATAAAAGCAATTTTTGCATTGTGGACATCTATATTCGGGTTTCTTGGCCACATGTGTACCCAAATGCTGGCGAAGATGTGCACGTAAATTATCCAAACGAAAGAAAGACTTATCACATACTTTACATTTCATAGAATCGGTGCCATTGGCTGAGCAAGAGGAATACTTTTGATGACGTTTAAGGTGATATGCCCGAGTAAAATCCTTTCCACATATTTTGCAAGCGAAAGGTTTGCCACGATTTTTATGCTGTTCTTCGTGTAATTTTAGCAAATTTGCACTGCGCAATTTCGCATTACAAATCGAGCAGGGATAGTCATTGAATTCAGAGTGTGTGATAAATATATGACGCTCATAGCTCACTTGCGATTTGAACGATTTTGGGCAATCTGGGCAGTTGATATGTCCTAGCTAATATAGTAAAAAAATGTATAATTAATAGGGAATGATTTTAGTATTTGTACACAGCATAAAATATAGGGTCTCTTGATTATTGCAATACATACATGAAATGTGTCATAACTTTCGCCGCAACAAAAGCAAACATCTTTGTTCTCCATTGTAATAGCATCTCTTTCGATCTTGTCAAGGTTTTTCAGCATTTCATTTTTTCGCAAATGATATCCACTGTCATACCGACAAAATTCCATATGATTTTTAAGTCCCTAATTTAATACAAAACAAAATAAATAGGAAAAATAAAACGGTTTGGGCTTATTACAATGAAAAAATATATATATGTATTTACATATATACTCGAATTTGAGGCCGTGAGAGCAGAATTGGCCTAAATCACAATTTATTGTTTTTTGTACTTAACTACTTAAAATAGTTTCAATTGTGATAAATTAAAAAACGCTTATTTCTCAATTTTAAATTAATTAAATTAATAAGTACCTTAAAATTAGGGAACAAGCGATTTTTATTTTAAAATTTATCACATTTGAAACTATTTGAAGTAGTTAAGTACAAAAATAATGTTTGAGTTAGGCCACTTCTACTCTCACGGCCTCATTAATACTTACACTGAATCGTCGAAAAGTTTTGTAGCATTTGCCGCATACATGCTCCACCATCTCGTTTTTTCCGTCAGCGTCATCAGCTTCATCATCGCTAATTTGTAACTCTTCAGCAACTTCACCCCCAGCATTTGTTACATCTTTTTGCCTTTCGTTCTGATCCGACAGTACGAAAGCTATTGTCTCCCCACCTTCAACACTGCCTTCGTCCTTAATAGTTTTCAGCACATAATGATCCATATCCGAATTATTCTCAGGATTATCATCGCTATTCGCTATAGAAAGTTTGACATGCTTAGGGGATGTACTCGATTCGGAGCTATTTGGTTTTGCACGTTTAGCGGCGCGTTGATTTAAGATCTTCACCGGGCTGCTGGGCTCTTTGGCCTTCGGGCTAGATTTTTTGATGGTATCACCCATATTATCTGAAATAAATGAACGTTTGTGTGCATACACATAAGTATGAATGTACACATATATGATTAATGGATATTTAAACGATTTTTTATTTCACACCTTAGTCAAACTGTACTAACACAAAATTTACTGTAATTGGTATTATGCCGGCTTGCCTAAAATTTCATTTGTAAAGTTGAGGATAAAAATGCAGGTGCCATCATGATAAAAATAAGAGTCAATAAAGCATGCCATTTTTAAAATTGAACAATTTATTTTTGGTATTTCAATGGCTAGTTGAAACTCGGCATTACATTCTATCAGCCGGTTAAAAAAAGACTGAAAATTTTTGCTCAAACCAGTTTATAAAAAAGGAAAAAGGTTCAAAATGTGTATACTTAAAGGTGCTGGCCCAGTAAAAGCTTGCTTTGCTTACTCCGCCTTGAGAACTTTCAAAATTTATTTGAAGTCACATACATATGTACATATATGGCCCAAGATATTTTTTTTTTGTAAATGAACAAAATCGGACAATAAACATCTAACACGTAGCGATATTTAAAAAATATTAAAAAATTGTGTTGCCTCCAGATAACAGAACCAGCATATGTTGGTGTTGGGCTGATTTTTCCGACAGGGTAAGATGACTTATTTTTGGAACGAATTTCAGACATCCCTTGTCAAGTTTGATTTCGAGCAAAGAAATTTCGACGTTGTGCCATCTTCAGTGTAATTTTTCGTTCTGTGAATCGGTTTGTCTCGAAACCAAACTTGACAAGGGATGAAAAATTAAATGAAATAAAATTTTAGAAGATCGATCTCTGATGAGTACATATCGCTCATTTACTAAGACGCTAGTTAGACGATGATTTTTCACCCTGCGTTTTTTTGTCAGTTCCCTTTTAAAAAGTCTTCGTAAAGTCTCACTTGTTTTCACGATGACTTTTTTTGCGGCTTTTCTTGTACTAAAGCGAGCAGTGCGGAAGCGAATAAAGCCAAATGTCAAAAAAACCCCTCAATTTTGCTAAGCGTGCGTGTCTGCCTACCCCGCTTACTTCTCTACACTTCTCTCCCACGCGTGCCTGTCTACCCAGGGTGGACACACATCGTGTAAATGCCGTCTAAGACAGTCACAACCAAAATCTATTCAACAAAGTGTGATTGAATTTGACATTGCTCTCAGAAGAACCATCCTATAAAGTCAAATTAAAAAAATGTTCTATGAATTTTCAATCGCTTGTTTATATTTTTTAGCATAATAGTACCATAAAAGAGAGCCTACCTGAGTTGTCAATCACACCTTGTTTAATACACCTCTGTTGTGACCCATTGTATTATTATTACTATTATTATTATTATGGTACGATAATTTTCCGAAATGTGGAATAACCTTGCTGTTCATGAATATGTACTTGCGCCTTATAACAATGATGTGGATCCGGTCTTACTTAGACACATTTACTTTTCTTCAAGTTCCTTTTTCCATCTATTTCGGCTACTTTTTTAATCAAATTCTTGTTAAGATTGAATAACTTTGTTTTTACTATTAAAAATTCTCTTGATCTTTTGTCTAAACGGTTAGTCAGGGTTTAAATCACTCGTATAAAAAAAATACTTTTTTAAACAAATTCACTTATATAAATATTCGTCAAATAAATCCATGTAAAAGAAAATTCTGTAAAATAAGACCTTTTTTGCATACGAATATCCCAACTCTTTCCGTTAAAAATGTATACTTTCGGAAATGAGATAAAAATGGCATTGAGTCGCAAAACCCGAGCATTCTCTTGGGTTGTGGTATTATAAAAAAAAAAAA